>OV651819.1:38038457-38340957 GCA_927349885.1 Psylliodes chrysocephalus | reverse complement strand
TTAGACGATACTTTGGATTTAGTATCTAATATATAATTTGGTGCGTAGGTAATTTTTTGTCAACTGTTTCATTGTTTTCGTTCGTGTTGTGGTCTGTTCGGAAAAAAATTTTAGAATGTTTAAAAATGTCTGACGTTAATTTATGGAGAAACGCAAAGTAGAACTTATTTTTCATAAAATTAGGGAAAAGTGGTCGGGACGATCGTTATATTAGTAATGGAGACAAGAGTTTTGAATATTTAATTAAAAACAAAACATTCTTTTGAACCTATGTGTGGCTAAATCTACATATTATAATACTCAAATATTTATGGTAAGTCGACAACTTTTTTTTACCTTAATTCTTTGCTTACCTAAACAAAACCGATAGGGAATGCGACGAAAAACTGCTTAGTTGTATTTCAGAATACTATTTGTACAAAATAACACTTTTTTGATTCGAATGCTTCCAATTTTGTATAATTAAATTATTTGTAATAAAACCTCTGACTGCACTTTTAGAAACATTATTAGAGCCTCGATAAGTCGTAATGTTGTAAAATTGTTGTATTTGGCTTCGGACGGTGTCCATTTGCAACAGAATGTTTAAATAATAAAAACGGAAGAAATAAGAGAAGTAATGTCAAATATCTAGTTTAGTATCGTGCATAAATTTAATTAAAATATCGAGGATATGTTTAACGGTGCTTGTTGTAGTCAATTAAGTATATATTTTGAATATTTTTTAACCGAAAAAAGGAGGAGGTTCTCAATTCGTCGGTATATTTTTTTATGTATGTTCAGCGATAATTCTTTAACACGGTGTCCGATTTGATTGATTCTTTTTTGTTAGAAAGAGGGTACTTCAGGGGTGGTCCCATATAAATTTGGTCAAAAACTAATAATTGGGTCCATGAGACAATTCTCAAACTCTTCATTTTGTATGTATGTTTATCGATAATTCTTTACCACCGAGTCCGATTTCTATGATTATTTTTTTGTTAGAAAGGGGATACCTCAGGGGTGGTCCCATATAAATTTTGTCAAAATTTAATAATTGGATCCATCAGAAAATCCTCAAACTCTTCATTTTTTATGTTTAGCGATATTTCGGGTCCGGACGACTTTAGGGACAGTGGAATTTTAAAGAAATTTATTTTTTATCAGGAAGAGCATATTTTAAATAGTACATTAAAAAAAATTGTGGTAAATGCATTATTTAAGCCAAAAAAAAAATTATTTAATTTCTATAAAAATCAGCATTTTGGCGACTGTAAACATTGCGATTGCAACGTTGCCGGATTGTGATAAAATTAGTAGTTATTAGAAAATGGAAAATTGCGATTGCGCATACCGGTCCATAAATAGGCAACAAGAAAACAAAGCAACGACTTCTCGTAGGGTAGCGGCTTCGCAGCCACCAAAAAACATCAACCCATACCTGGCTACGCCGACCGGCATAGACACCAACGGCCTGGACAAGGCTCAAATTCAATAATTGAAATAAAAAGTCTCAAATTAAGAATTTTATATTCTGGTTTTATCATCTGACCTGGAGCTATTTAAAAAACAACCACTGTCATTCCTGTTATGTACGTTCTTTTACTATGTTTGACAACGCCACATTTATAGAAATAGAAATGTCAGTTGTCATATTATTCATAAACAAAAATTATTTGATACCATTATTAACAATATAAAGCAATTGGCAACGTCGCAAAAATCACGCACAGGCGCTCTTACTCTCTTAGTGTGACTGTCAAAATCGAAAAAATTAAAAACAATATGGCTACCTGAGAATGTCGTGAATAAATGCATATTCTTAATTTTTTAGCTTACAAATGTGTTCTAATAATATTTATTGCTTTATGTTAGTGCACGCTTATATGGTAGATTAAAAAGTGTAAAAGTATTATGGTTTTACTTAATCTTTATGGAAAAAGTGACAAAATTACTGTCCCTAATAACGTCCTTAACCCGATAATTCTTTACCACCTTGTCCGATTTGTATGGTTCTTTTTTGTTAGTAAGGGGGTACCTTAAGGGTGGTCCCATATAAATTTGATTAAGATGTAGTGATGGCATCTGCACGATTTTGAAGTCGGTTTTTTAAAATTACTTTTAATACTTGTTTCTCTTAGAGAACCACCTACAAACATAATGTGGGCTGAAAATATTAACCTCCTCTTCACTACAAGTTAAAAATAGAGTTTCTATTAATTGTTTTCATGATTTTAAAATTTCTCATATGTAGAAGAAAACCAGCCCAAGAAAACTTACAGTCCCATCAACAGATCCCAAAGAGGCATGAATTGACGGAGATAATATCACGAATCCCTGACTCGTATTCGATTCTCGAGTTAAAGTTAAAACGAAACAAAAGTATGAAAACGCCCACGACGTTAACCAGTGATTAGATGCGAGAGCGATCAGATGGATATCACATCGAAGAAACGAGAAAAAATGCAGTAGGCTAACTGGTTTCGTTCGCATGTATTTTATTTCGACTAGAACTTACAAAATCGAGCCGATTTAGAATAAATCAAAGCAATATATTAACATCGCTTCATTTAATGGAAGATTATTCCAGATCGAGATTTCGATTTCTGATTAAATGAAACATAATAATGTAATGACTAAGATTTAATAAAAAAAATTAATGAACTAAACTAAAATTACCATTCATGATTGCTTGCTTGAAGTGAAGTGTTTCTCTGCAAATTATTTAATCACAGTTAAAATATTAAATTCTTTAGTTTGCAAAACTTTCACACCCATGTGTTAAATTGTTTGATATCAAAATTAATATGTTTTTATAGCTATTACAACAGAAATATCAATTAAAATTAAACTAATATCTGACCCGTTATACAAAATATAAATATTAGAAGTAAAGGTCTCTGCTCACTAGATCTGATCGTGCCCTGAACCGTACCGTACCCAAGACATACAAAAAATTTGTTACGTGGGACAACACCTCAATATACCGAATTGACAACATAGCTTTAACTCATAAAAATTAACTCTCAGAGCACATAACCGCTAAAAAATATTTAATAGAAAGGCGCGTACACACCTGAGCATTTGGGCCGAATGAGCAAGGCGAGAGCATTCAGATGTGGACGACATACGTGAAACCGAAGTTATCAGATCATTCATGGAGCAGTCCGAAAGGAAGCTCATGTGTCTCGCTAGTGTGTTGCCAACTAATTTTAACAAATTTCTACACATGCGCAAAAAAATTCCCATTTTTCCACACAAAATTATATAATTCCTACAATTTTTCCCACGTTCGTTTTCATTTGAAATCAGTTTCTGATTAAAAAAGTACATTTTGTTTTGTAAAAACGTATTTAAAACATTCAAAACTTTTGAAAATAAGAGAATAGACGCTAAATAAACAACAGTAAAATAAAAGTACCTAATCTGGTAAAAAATACTCTTTAGTAAAAAAAATTGTAAAATAAAAGTGCCCCTGGAAAAAAATTGTAAAATTGAAATGTAAATAATTGTAAAATAAAATATATATATATTTTTTTTTTTGTTAAAAAATTAGTCAGTCATTGAGATAGGATATAGAGAAGATGCTATGATACTAAAAGCACCTTCCCATGTTAAATTCTGGCTCAAATCTCAATGACCTTGGTACCTCTTCCCTATTGGTCTGGGGTATTTTTGACAAGTCTGGGGTCATCAATCAGCACGTTGGTTGGTTGCTGTCACATGAGAAAAATGACATCTATAAGTAAAAAATATTTTGGCTTTAAGCCACTTAAACACAAAATTCATTTTTTTTTTTTTTCAAAATAATGTTGACCTCGATGTCTCCTCCCTATTGGTCTGGAGTATTTTTGACAAGTCTGGCGTCACCAATCAGAACTTTGGTGCTGTCACATGAGAAAAATTATACCTAGAAAATTGATTAGTATTTTTGCAGTTTTTCACTGCAGTGCACATACCTTCATGATGCAATTTGTATTAAAAAATACAGATTTATAACAAAATTCTATTATAAATAAATGTTTGCACCAAAAAGAAAAATGATCAGAAAGCTAGGTTATATTAGATAGATACATTTACCCGCGTAAAATATTTTAAATTATCAAGGTCACAGACTTTCAGATCGATTGACATTTGAGTGCGATCTCTTGTGTTACTATCTCCGCATCTTTGCATTACACTTTTACGTCATATGTCAAACTCGAGTTAGTCAGAATGAATGCCATTTTTTTTAAATAGCTTCATTTAAATAATATAAAATTTTTTTAATTCCATCAATTTTCAAATATAAAATTATTGACATCAAATAAATCAAAGTACGACTTTAAGTAGTCTAAGTCGCCATTTTGATTACACTTTTCCGTCAGTATTGTCATCGCTAAGTGCGCCAAGCTGGCGTATCGCAAAATAGTGTTTAATCCTCTCTACTTTATTCTATCTCGATGGTGTGAACTTTAAACATTTCACAACTATTTTGTTCTTTAAATGAATACATACTTTTTAAATAGTTTGTTCTTTCTAAATTTTAAATGTAATAGCACTGTTTTGTAAGAAAATGTCATGCATTTCTTATACATAGCAAAATGTCAAAATTCCTATATGAAAAGATTCATACAACTCCAGAATCGACCCCTAGCCATATACAACATTAACTCGGAAAATCACAAATCGAGAATAAAAACAGTATAAGATTGCGAGTAATAAGTATTTCCAACATCGATTTAGATATACAAGAGCAAGTGGACGTGATCTAGACATACTCTTAGTTCATAACTAAGTAACCGAAGTTAATTTTTAAGCTATTCCATAGCTTTTATCGCGGGCTTTGAGCGCGGCGACCGAGTCAAGAAATTCCGTAACATCGTAACGAAAATAAACCTAACACCCCCCACTCCGACCGTCACAGCGGTGCGGTGTTGAAACTTTCAACTTGAAAGCCGTGGAAGGTTTTATCCGACCCTATTCGTATTAGTATAAAGCGGAGTTAAATATACGTCTGCGGACTGGAACGTTTATGAATACAAGAACTAAAGAGCTTTCTCTGGCTTCTAATAAATTGGTATCACAAATGTTCCCGGCTGGCGTAAATATTAGATATTAATTTTTTTTGCAAGATTTATAAAATATTAATTTTTATTTTATCAGTGTTAACTATTTCATTATTATGCTATTGCATAGATTTTATCGTGGGGCTTTGAGCGCAGCGACCGAATCAAGAAATTCCGTAACGAAAATAAACCTAACACCCTCCACTCCGACCGGCACAGCGGTGCGGCGTTGAAAGCCGTGCATCGTCTAACGTAGTTTCAGTTCGGCAGACTTCGGCACGGTGTTTGTGTGCATGCGACGTATGCGCGTAGACTAGCTGCTAACTGCTCATAACTGATTCTATCTCTTTTTAGACACAATTTCGGAAAAATTGAATTTAAAAATGAATAATGATCCACAAGAATCCACAACAAAATTTGGGACCATCATTGACGCGGTATTTTCCAGATATTTAGAAGATATCAAGTCTCAAACTTATGTTTCTTATTTCAGTTACCATAAACCCATAGTTTCAATGATAAAAATTCCTGAATAACCTACATAAATTGTAAGATAATAAAAATATTTTAAACAATATTAACTTCTCATTTATTCAATAAAAGAAAAAAAATTGTTTTCTTGTCAGTCACCACGCTCAAAAAGTGTAACTTGAATTAATATCAAAGAAAAAACTTGTTTTAACATCAAAGAAAACAAAGAAAAAAAATACTGGATAAATAAAATAAATAAATAAATAATTATAATTGCATAAGTTGATAAAAAATGATATAAAATAGCTTTACCGCGGCAGTCCCCGAGTGCCACATGTATTTTTTACAATGGATACAGATTTAGGAAATATCGTGAATCATCAGGAATTCTTTGAACCTCTTCTCTTTTTATTTTTCAATGATGATTTGTTTAAATTTCTAACATGTGAAAAATTAAAACGTGGATATCCAAAAAATATTTTCTTTAATAAAAAGTAGCTCCGATTGTGATGCCCTACAACATAACCTTGGCATTATGTTTAGAAAAATAAGCTTGACTTTAATGTTATCAAGTGTAAAATTGTTTCTTATACAAGGAAAAATCATTGAATATAATATAAAATAAGCAATAAGTATTTATCTCGTACTGAATTAATCAAATACATTGGTGCATGGTTTGACTCTAATTTAAATTTTAATCAACATATTAACCTAAAAATATCTGAAGCCAATACATTTTATGGGTTTAATGTGCGACATTTTAAAAGTTTTAAAAATATTGATTTCTTAGTTTCAAAACCTATTTATAATTATAAAAAACACTAATTAGAGAGCGTACAAAGACGTTTTTTAAGTATCTTTATTTAAAAAATAATCTTTATTTCTGAAAGGGGAATATCTAAAGAATTATGGTGTTATATATTTAACATTCCAAATTCAGAGCTTGAATAATTTCAACAATGAATCCTTATCTTTTATTTTAGATAAAGCTGCAGAACTGTTTTACAGAATAACTTAATATCTTTTTATTTTTGGCTTGTTTCACCTTCATAATATGAATGTTATTGATGACTTTATTTTTCTCTGAATGGCTCCTAAATGGATATTTTTTTAACCGTGTTCCTATAGAAGCCATTAAAATGAACAACTTTTGTAATTAACTTTTTCGAAAAGATTCAAAAATAAGAAACCTACATTCATTTATTTCTAAATGTATCTAATATAGTCCTGCCTAACTTAAATAATATGTAGAATTATCGTCGAAAAATCACATTCTGACGTTCGTTGTAAGAACCTTTCACAAAACTGAACTCTGCGGGGGTAATCTTCAAGTTATAGTGTTTGAGCACGTTGAACGTGAACGGGATATAATTTATTTTCCTGCAATGTTGTCCACATTGTAGTCACTAGCGTACTTGTTGTTGGATCTTCCTCGATAAAATTTAAAATATGTTCTTATAAACTTTTAAATTTACCGGTACTTTCACAATGAATCATGATACATAAAAAAACCGAAAAAAAAAAAACAATCAAAACATAAACATATATCATAAGCTTAACTTTTCATACAAAAATCCAGGTCCGGATTAAGATTTTATTATCTACATATTTCCTATTGAGTTTTTTGGGAAAAAGTTGTTTGAAAAATGTTTATTTTAATGACTTCTATGTACAGTTAAAAAAGTATCAACTTTGTATTTACCCTGTACATATTTTTTGTCTATTTTTAATATTAAAAGTAAACTTAGCATATATTTTTCTTTCGTAACTTGTCTTGTAAATTGTATATGATGTATACTCCTGGACAATAAAGCTTCAATATTTATTTATTTATATTTATTTATTGTATTCTTTAAAGTCTCATTATTTGTGCTTTGAATAATATATTTTAGGTTTGGGATTTCTAATTTTGTGAAAAAGCGTTCACCAACTATTCTTTAAGTTTCTGCTTTGCAAGTCTAAAAGGATGAACATAAAGTATACATTTTTATGCTTTTATTATATCAACATTGTGTTATTTTCTTTATAATTAACAAACCCAACAAGGCAATAAATAGTCCTCTAGGTATCCGATAACGCAACTATCGCAATGAATCGTATTGTATGCATATTACAAAGTTCCAATATTGCCTAATAACAAAATTTATAACATTATTATCTCTTATCTTGTTGTCGATTTATGCATATATCAAAATGTGAAATAATTCAACCAGTTTCTCGTTTCTTTCACCCAATCGTGACTTCTAAGAATTAATGAAGTGGCTGGAGTAACAACGATTCCCAATCACTGTTAGACATGCTATATTTACGAGTCAGCTATCATTTGAAAGTATAATTAATAATAAATTAACATTAAACGATTAAAAAATTATCGAAACAGGTGTTTAAGTCATTCGAAAACACTTTAATGTGTTAATTCTGATTATCATGTGGGTAGTATTCGATTTAATGAAGAATCGGAGGAAATTAGAAGAACCATTCATGAATTTAGTCTTAATAGTTTGAATTGGAATAATGTTAAGCGTTTCTTTATTTTTATATTCATAATCGTTCTGGTTCTTTTATATTATATAATTTTTATACAGGGCATTTCATAAACACCTTACCGACTTTCTAGGGCTAATAGTACGTCAAAATATGCCAGTTTGCGTAATTAATATATGTCCGGAAATGCATGGAATAAGGGAATAAAATAAGACGTATCAGATTAAAATCTCTAGCCTTCAAAATTTAATTGAATAATAATAAGATATTGTTGGAGTACTGATATAAAAAGGAACAAAACAAGACTATATTTCAAAATGTGATTTGCTTACAAAAATGCTGCTTTAAATTACCAGATTTTTTAGATATGGTTGAAAAAATGTTAATTGGTAAGTCCATCAACCCTTTTCAAAGAGACGTACTATTCTTATTGTGCATTTTCGGACATAATATGTTAATTAACCGAAATAATTGTTTGAGGTTCTATTAGCCAATATTGGCGAGATTTCTATGAAAGACTCTGTCCATGCAGATCTTTATGGATTTTTATAATCATTATTGGCTTCAAGAGAAAACCAAGCAAAACCGTTATTGTTGTTACCTAGTGGCTTTCATGACACTTCTGCACAAAGTCAAGCTTTTGACAGTGATGTTCTAATCATTACTATATTTTCAGAAACTGATCAGTTATTAATAATTTTGTATTTTACCTCTATATAAGAATACTAAATTTTCTTTGGTGAAAAACTAAGCAACAATAAGCAAAAATAAAAAGAATGTATTAGAAAATCACTCTCTTTAACAATTTCTCCCTCCATCTTATTTCCATAATCCCGACTACATCTCTTCGCACTCAGTTGGCTATGGTTTTTATTAAAAAGCAAAAGCGCAACGAGTTCCGATTAAATTATTAATTGGACCGCTTACTGAGATAAAAGAAAATCCCAGCAAAAACAATCGGGCATCGGGCGGATTGTGGGGAAAAGGAATCGGGAAAATCGTCTTGCCATCGACTGAGTTCGACCCTCTTTGTTTTCGCTAAGAGCTAATTTCTACTAGTGAAAATGTTGGTAGTGAATTGATAGAAATCGGAAATATTGTCTAGAAATCGAGGGGAGATCGAGTTGGGATATCATTGCTGAAATATAGTTTGTATAATAGACACATTTTTTTTTAATTGTCCTAGTTATATAATTTCGATGTTCCATTATCTTTTCCTTTATTTTTACTCATTATACATTATAGAAGGCTAAGGTATTGTTTTGTTATGTTTTGACTAAAATATTTTAAAGTAGCACAAGTTTTGTTTGGAAGTTTGTATACATCTTTTTTTATTTCAATTTCCATTACGCCAAAACAATTTACTTTTAAAACGAATCATGCAAATAACAAACAAATTATCTACAAAACATTGCTTTACTTACCTATTTTTAGCCGACTTCAAAAAAGGAGGAGGTTCACAATTCGTCGGATTTTTTTTTTTAAGTATGTTCAGCGATAATTCTTTAATACATTGTCCGATTTCTGTAACTCTCACTTTCCGATCCCAAAACTACAGCAGATCCAAAGTCAGATGAAAAGGTAATCCTGGTTGCATACAAAACATTGTTCTGGACAGGAATTCTTATGTGCGAACTCGTTACGTATAGAATAGAGAGATACATTACATAAGAATCGCATTCTGTCCAACGAAGATAGGCGTCTCGACACGTGCCGTTTTGAAAGATGAGAATTCCACTGCTGAACGGTGAACGTTAGAAAACAAGTACTAATCTGTAAATATTTATTATTTTAGGAACACATTTATTTTATATATAATCTAATCAATAAAATTTAATATTATAGAAAATTAATGCAAGTAAAACCTAACATACCCTCAATTCAACTACTTATTTTGGAAATAAACTTGTTAGGAATAATTATATTAGATAAGGAAAAGAAAACTCAATATGAACCACAATAAATATAATTATTCAAAGGCAATTAGTTTCAGTAAAAAAATTACCATCATCAGGCATAAAAGTGGTTAAGAGTGAATTGCAAGAACATTATTTTATTATTAGATACATCAAAGATAAAAATCATTATGTTATATCTTATCTTTTATGTTATATCTTGTTTTTAATGTAGGTGTTGGAAAAATTCACGTAAGTCAAAGAATTCAATTGTTCTCGGATTTCTCGCTTATAAGAACTGGCGGCCGGTCCAGTTCTTATAAGAAATCTCTCGAACTACCGATAGACCCATCCGCCGTTAAAATGAAACTGAGTGCCATTCAAAATGGAATTATTAGCGAAAAATAAATATTTCTCATTAGCAACTGAATTGAAATTAGAAACAAATATGTGTGGTCAACACTAATTATGATTTGTTACTATTAAAAATATCGGACTGTACCATTTGTTTGTTAACTATACATATTGCATTGTTAATGGTTAAAGATTCATATTGTATTATTTTAAAGTTAACATACTTTATTTATTTAATAATATTTAATATATTTGTTGACTTTTAAATGTTAATGACTAATACACTCACAGTGACTTGAAAGGCTATTCTTAAAAAGTGAATAACTCTGTCGTTAATAAACTGATTAATAATATTATTCCGCTGGATAGCTGAAGAACAGAACTTCAAATATGCTGGATGTTTCATTAAAGGAGCCGATAAAAATATTGTTAAAAAGATCATACGTTCGTACCTTGAGTCTTTTAAAAAATATAAAAATAGGGGTATAAATTTAATAAGACAACCGGTACCTATACAGTGTCGAGTTGGCCAAGAACGTTTTTCAATACGCTTTGCACAAGTCCAAGTGAAAACTACAGAGAATTAGCATTAGTTGGAACAGGAAACAAATAATATCAGCGGTGCCAGTTTATAAGGCCCGACCGCGTTGTATTTTGGGGAAAAATTTAAAAGTATTCAAGAGAAAATGCTGAAAATTGTTTTCAAATCACTAACTTCGTCAATAGATGGCTAATGCCTCCGACCAATAATAAACAGATAAACGAGTGATTAGTCAAAATTAAGTAAAACTTTGCACATATTACGTTTTTCGTATTTTTTACATACCTTTACGCGCCCCCTTGCTGCGAAGTTAGGAACTTGAAGATCATTTCCAGCGATTTCTAGGGACCAATGTTGTTACAAAAAAACTCAAATCTGTAAGATGAACGGTTCCTTAGATATGGCTGGCGTCATATCTTATTTGGACACATTGTATCCTGTATATCCATATCACATCTCTGTCCATTTCTGGTCAATTTTTATTTCCAAGATCTACTTGGTACCCCCTTTTCTATTATAAACAACAGAACTTTTTTTAAATTTTATTTTAAGAAAATACCCCCTAGTTTTTATTTGATGTACTAATTTGTTTATTTTGTTTTCAGGTAAGTATCTCTCCTGTTACATCACACACTTGATTTATTCGTACTAAGGTGAGTTTTGTTCTTTAAATTTACGTTACTTTTAAAATGGTACAAAATATCCAAGAGTAAGAAATTAAACATCTTAGAAAACATCAAAATAGACAAAGTGAAAATTAACAATAAATTTTATCAATGAGATTGACAGCGTCCACTTTCGAGAAGTAGTGACTATTATAGACAATTTTGTATAAATACCTTTTTTGGATTTTAATGAATTTTATTATGTCTATTTTTATTTCATAGATGTCATTTCTAATAATTTGTTGAAGCCGTAGCCGTCTGGTCTGGCATTCGTCTAACACCGTGTGTGTTTTGTTGTTTATTTTTTAAAAAATGTGACATTAACTTACTTTTGGATTTTTTGCTTACCAATGGTAAGTTTTTATTTTTGATATATTTGTAGTCACTCTTGATAATGCTTTTTTAAACGAAACGCGTCGAGTGGATTTTTAAATATATTATGTGAAGTAAATTTAAGGATTTTTCCTTTTTTTTTCTACTGTGAATATCGAGTGACAATGAGATATCAGGGCCACGTTAATATCTCTTTTATTTATGAAGCGATTTAAATAAAATTTGGGATAAACCTACTAGACATAATTTAGAATTGATACTTATATTTAAACAAAATGGCCGACTTCCGGTTTCATCGGAAATGACATTAGGTTTGATTTTTAAATGAATCACATTGCAATTTTATGATTTTTGGAATCTAAGGTTCAAATTAAATTATATTGTTGCTAAATTTTCAACTTTACCAATCAAATTTTATGTATGAATTATGAACTTTGAACTGGAAAATAATGTTTTAAATGAATTTTCAGATTAGTAATAAAATTTTCCATCTAATAGCGTAATGCCATTTAAAAAAGGGCGATTATTGTAAAAACACGTATGTATTGGAAATTTGTTTTTATCCGAGGGATTTATTTTTAACTCAATTGGTAAAATTTCATTTGTTTCGAGTTATTTATTGCTATTAGAACATTATTTTTTAGCTTTTGGCCTTTTACCTTCCAAAAAATATTTTGACTGGAAAAAATGAAAATTTGGCTAAACTGTCATATTTAATTTGAACCGTAGATTCCAAAAAAAAAAAAAATAATTTAATAGCATTTCTGGTAAAATAGGAAGTCGGCCATTTTGTTTAATTATAAATGTTAATTCCAGATTATGTCTGTTTGTTCAAAATTTGATCTAAATCGTTTCATAAATAAAATAAACCCTCATTTAACTGCAAAAAGTGGCGCGTCATGTTTTTGCTTGCTATTTATAGTTGGGTATAGAAGAGAGGGGTTAACAACATGTACTATGTCCCGATGGTGGAAACTGTCGTGTAACCTGTCAAATTTAAAGTAAGCTTACTTATCGATGATTTTTTTTGTTTTTTGCTGACCATGTAATAATATGCTTCTAGACATCTATAATAATAAAGCATGTTCTGGCGTCCATTTTTCCTACTTTCAGTGTAGGAATTTTTACTACGTGACCTAAGGAAATTTGGGATATAGCCTAAACGCGGTTTTCCTAAACGTAAAAGCAAACCGAAATGTGAAAATTTTCTGATATTAAATTGTATTTATTTGCGTGCCACTGAGAATGTTATGTATCTCGAGAATATTGAGAGCTTTAAATTTGTGCAATGATAAGACAGCATTCTACAGAGACATATTTTTGCAGAGGGAAACATCTCGGGTAAAATAATGTAAATTCTGGAGTTCCGCAAGCTTCTAATTCTGTCCTTTTACTTTTTATTTTATTTACGATCTATCATGTTTCACATTCAGAAAGTTTACTATTTGCGGATGATTTCTCAGAAAAAAAAACAGTTTTCGGTGATATAATTAATCAGGCAAATTTAAAAAGATCTATTGACGTCAACGATCTTGGTATTATTTATAAAAATGATTGTTCTTTTGCTTCAAATATACAAAAATCAGCTAGGCGTGCCAGCCATTCCATGGGGTTTATTTTTAGACAAGCCTCTCATATTTTAAATATAAAATGCTATAAAATTTTATATAATACTTTGACAAGGCCAAAACTTGATATAGCTGTGATTTGGGCAGATTATGTAACTATAAGAACATTAGGTTTCGAGAGGAATTTGAAATTATTTCCTTAACCTGTAGGCATCAATTAATTAGGATGATCTTGTAATTTATTGAAAATAATACCATTCAAAGTTCCTTCCAGAATTACTCTTTTTTCATCTTCATGTTCTCCATTAGAAGCCATGTTGAAATTAGTAAATAATAAAAATAATTTTATTAATATTGATTGGAGTAAATTACAGTGTATAACTTCTTTCTTGTATTTGGTCTAACTTTGCTATCTTTCGCAAGTAGTTACTTTTATAATGTATCATCTCCACCAAATTAAAATTATTCATCTTTTTCTATATGCTTAAGTACTTAGATATCCCTGTAATTAGATTATAAAACCTGTTGAAGTAATAAATATTGAAATATCGAGCAATTACGCATTAATGGGACACCGTGTATATTTTCATATAATCTGAACGAATGGGCCCGTTCACTTTCATTTTTGAATGTGAATTAATTATATATTTATAAAGATATTAAACTCTTTTGTGTGGTGGTACTTTTCCCGTTAAGATATTTTTGCTAAAAGTAAGGGAATTCCCATAAAATTCTTTCAGTGACTCATTGCGTCAGAAAATCACTAATTCCGTTCACGTCTCGTATCGGTTATGCTTAAAGACGGCAAGGTTGTCGGAAGTATCCCTAATATAGCGTTTCTGCATTTATATATGTAATTTAAATAGTAACATTCCATTATTTTTCTAAAAATCATGAACTTATATTTTCAGATTTAAAGCAGACCTGAAGGGAATTAGGGATTTTCTGACGCAATGAGTCACTGAAAGAATTTTATGGGAATTCCCTTACTTCTAGCAAAAATATCTTAACGGGAAAAGTACCACCAGATAAAAGAGTTTAATATCTTTATAAATATATAAATAATTCACATTCAAAAATGAAAGTGAACGGGCCCATTCAAGAGATGAATTAAACATTTTTAATGCAGCTAATATTTCGAAAATATATTCAAACATTTACTGCAGTAATATTTTTATAAAATGTATTTTAACTGGTCCTGACAAATTTTCACATTGATGTTTACCGTATATATTATGGATTTTTCTCAATCTTGACATCCTCGTAGCCTTTACGTCTATTTCGTCTTATACAAGATTATATTTCGTACGTAATCTCTTGCAAGACGTCGCGTCATGTCACCAAAATATCTTCGTAGACGATGTTTGACACTTGCTGTCAAACCGAACACATCTTAGCCCTATCTAGCTGCACCTAATCTAGCCGGGAATGCCGATCGGGAGCAAAAAGGGATTTGAGGGATTAGAAGAGACACCCGGAATATAAGTTTATTCGACGTGGCGGTATATGGGAAGTCTAAGTAAACGTATAAAGGGCAAACGGGGGATGATTTTTCGTACATATAGAAAATTTAAATGTTATTTTTGTTTTTTAGGAAAGTCATTTTTATTTCAATGATAAAATCAATTTTTATTTGTTGTAATTGAAATTTTGCAAATGGGTTAAATATATTTTTGATTAATTGGGAATGTTAGATCCAATAATTTACGGAATATAATAAAATACTGGATACTACATGGGATACTACAAACTCTCACCAAAAATAACTATCAGCACTCCACCAGTGAATCCTGCCATGAGCGCCGCCAGAACTTTTTCCGGGGGGGGGGGGGGGGTCAGAATGCAAAATTGCGAATTCTTTAAAACAAAATTACAGAAATGTAGGGATTTATAGATGCTATCCGCTATCTTGTAATACGATACATAATATATTGAGCTTAAGTTGAATTTAAGAATATGATGTGTGACTCATCTAAAAATTTTTGATGGATAAAAGAACAGTTTTGATGAATGTTGGGTGGCATCGATGAATATTAGAAAACGCCTTATGTCATAGACCTTTTCATCTTAATTTTTTTTGTGCACATGCGACAGTATCAGCCATCTTTTTCGTACTGTTTTTGTAAAGAAGCATGTTAAAATGCCCACGTGAAAAAAATTATAATCGATAAATATTAATTTAAGTACACACCCCACACAAATTATCGCATCACTAAAATGTTAGCAAAAGTTTGAAGTTATTTTTTTTTCTAAACCGTTTGATCGATTTGGATATTCTTCTTTTTGGATGATAGGTTGATTCGTGGAGATTAATAATCTCTATAATTCTGTATTTAAAATTTACTTTTTGAATGAATACTGGGTGTTGCCATAATATAGGGTTTTGGATAGAAAATTTGTAACACCCTGTGGGGTGTACCAGTAATAACAGCGTATTGCAATTAATAGTCGACTTTAGCCTCATCTTTTCGTAAAATGTTCCTTTTTGGTTCGTTTTATTATCTCTATTTTTAGAGGAGATTTACAGTTTTTTATCACAGTCTCTTTTTACAGACTCACATATTGGTAGTTTACAAAGGTTTACATGCATATATTGAATAAACTGAAAGGTAGGCTTTGACAAATGAAAAATTATACGTAACGTCATCCAAATTCAAATTGACAGTTTGCTGGTATATAAATTTTTGCGGTACATTTCAACACTTTTCATTGTGATTTCTTACAATACTTACATTTAAACTGTGTACTAAACTGGATTACAATGAACGTTCAACGACACTTATCTGAAGAACAGGCCGTAAAAGTAATTACTCTGATTGAAGATGGACGAAGTCAAAGATACGTTGCTAACGTAATTGGGGTTCAACAAAGTACCATTTCAAGAGTTGTAAGGCGCTATAGAGAAACCGGGCAATATTCTAGGAGAGAAGGTCAAGGACGTAGAAGAATTACTACAGGTGTAGATGATCGTTTTTTACGAGTAACGGCCTTAAGGACTCGACATTGTACTGCGCGAATGCTTCAACACGACCTGCTAGCAGCTAGAAATGTAAACATATCTTTACAAACTGTCAGGAATCGCCTTCGTGAACATAATTTGCGAGCAATGGTTCCAGCAAGAGGTCCACTTCTTACTAGGGCGCACAGGGTTGCCAGGTTACAATTTGCTAGAGAGCACGTGGAATGGGGTCTTGCAGAATGGTCCAATGTACTATTTTCTGATAAATCCAGATTTTGTCTATATTCCTTAGATAGACGTATGCCAGTTTATCGAAGGCCAGGTGAGCGTTATTCTCAAGTCAACTTTCGTCATACGGAAATTTTTGGCGGCGGGTCGACTATGGTATGGGGCGGAATATCCTACCATGGACGCACAGAGCTAGTGGTAGTTAATCAAGGAATGGTGACGGCCGATCGATACATACGGGATATTCTGGAACCTCATGTGATCCCATATGGCCCTTTCGTTGGTGAGAACTTCATATTCATGCAAGATAATGCACGACCACACACGGCCAGAATAGTAATCGATTATCTAAATGAAGTTAATGTCACTGTAATGAATTGGCCAGCCCGCAATCCAGACATGAATCCCATAGAACACGTATGGGATCATTTAGGATGGGCAATTCAACAAGATCGTATTCCATGTAGAACACTGGATGAGGTTCAAAATAAATTGGTTATGTTTTGGAACAATATGGATCAAGGCTATATCCACAACCTGTTTGAAGGGATGCCAAGACGAATGCAAGCTGTAATTGCAGCGAGAGGAGGCAACACTCGGTATTGAAAATTATTGTATTTTAAATTAGGCTTTTAAAATTAATTTTGTTTTGTTAAAGATTTAATAAACATTCTTGTTATAGTGTTATGTTTCTTCGCATATTTCCTCTAAAAATAGAGATAATAAAACGAACCAAAAAGGAACATTTTGCGAAAAGATGAGGCTAAAGTCGGCTAGTAATTGCAATATGCTGTTATTACTGGTACACTCCACAGGGTGTTACAAATTTTCTATCAAAAAACTTATATTATGGCAACACCCAGTATTCATTCAAAAATTAAATTTTATATACAAAATTATAGAGATTATTAATCTTCAGGAATCAACCTATCATCCAAAGAAAAGAACATTCAAATCGATCAAACGGTTCAGATAAAAAAATAATTCAAACTTTTGCAAAATTTTTAGTGATGCGATAATTTTTGTGGGGTGATATTCATTTACAAAAAAAGGAAGAAAAAGCAAAGTAATAATAATTTTAGTAGCTTAATTGAAAAATATAATTTTGCAATCAATTATAATAATTATGTTATCTGTACGGAAAGGAACAACGAAACGGTGTTGTTATGGAGTATGTAAAATTGACACACGGTATAAATCATTCAAAGGCAATACAACAATACATAATATTTTATAAATATTCTAAAGCCTTGGCTGCAATATCGTAAAAAATTATCAATTTATCAAGCAAATGTGCATTAGGTGCGAAAAAATGTGGTCGAAGACCGAAGTGACAACGGTTTTCGATGGATGGATGATGTTACTGAATATACTTATATTTGTTAATTACATTTTCATGGAGAAAGTGGTCCAATAGAAGAAAATTATTATCTGGTATTAAACAATATTTTTTTAATATTAAATTCTACTTCGGTATACACAGTAATATGATTAAAAATCTCATGTTGATCCTCAAAATATTAAATACCTAATATATTTTATTAAATATACTCGTGATTAACTTTCATGTTAATTAAAGTGTTTTTGCAAGTACTAATAGTTGGTTGGCATAATTAATTAGGGTAGAGTTATAATTATTATTTGTTTTCATTAATTTTGTACACAGTTAAGAAATATTGATACACCTAACCTCTCAATCAGTCCACTTTTTTCGTTTGTATCAAACGTCTAAGACACTTCAACCACCTTTACAACTTCTATCAACTATGCGCTTCCACAGAGTTATGAAAAAGTTAATCACCATCAACGATTTTTTCTAATGATTAATTTTTCTGTAGAGATAATATTGCTTTCCAGCCATTGTCGATCAAAACAGTACGAAACTTTTGAATTACCGCTATTTCAACATGGTGGCTGCGCTTGCGCTCATTACATGATGAAAAGGTCTATTGAATTCGTATGTCAAATCAAAAGCTTTTTATATTATTTAAATTATCGAGATTGTAACGGAATTCATTAAAATCTCATAATAATCAAATTTAGATTTAGATCCGTTTTTTAAAGATTTGCAGTCTAACCTTTTGGGCCTATTATTTCAAAAACGGTTCGATTTAGGAAAAAAATTATAAGGTTTACTTAATTTTATTTTAACTACTTTTACTTTACCATTGATTCCATTTTTCGTGTAATTTACGTTTAATATCACCTTTCGGCAGAATTTTTGTAGGACAATTTAATAATTAATGTAGAAACCACCCTTTTGACTTTTCGACATCTGTTCTCTGCGTATACAAATAAAAACGCATAAACCTTGAAACATGAAAACAGACCATTTTTTATCCTTTATATGACTGCTAACACGAACAGCGGAACAGCGGTATTGTTTATCAATGCCGAACAGAATTGCTGGAATTGCTAAGCTCCCAAACTGTTCCACATTCACGTACCTACCATTCGATTCCTACTGATTTTTTTTTCGTTTCAAATCTGTTACTGTTTGATTTTGAATGCGACGTTGGCGCTATTTAGCCGCTCGATGTGTGAAAAATAAGCCGCCAATATTATTTCTGGTCAGGAATTGCCGATTTGAGCCATGCCGAACGGGGAATATATATGGAAACGCAAAATGGGGTTTATGGTATTTGTTCTGAGGATTTCGGAGCGGAATAGAGTGTCATGCGGTTTTGTAGAGGTCTGGCCTACATAATAGATAGTAAATAAATCAGGTAGTGTTTGATGAATTCGGGCTGTTATTGTTGTAACGTTATTCGTATCCAACGTTATCTGGCAAAACAAGGAATTTCAAGAAATTGGCCGTTCAGTGACATTTATGACACTTATTATTAAAGTATTATTTCTGCCAAATAGGTCAGTGACATTGTTTTAATCTTTACTACCATGGAGGTAGAAACGGAAAAGAGATGCAGTCACGTGGCCAAAAGTGTCACCACGCCCGCCATATTAATGCTACACTTTCTTCACTTATGACAGTTTATTTTGTGATGCATTATTTAATCTTTTTATATTAATTATTTACATTTATTTAAACTATTTGTGGTTAAAAGAACAATGATGTCGTGTACCAAGCATTTCCCTAGTAGGGATGGTGTGGATAACAAAGAAATCTTAGAAATAACAGTTCATAAGTTAGTATAAACACACTACAAAGTGGTAATAAAATAAATGTTTTCAGAATTAGATTAAATGGTTTACTACTGAAGTTATTAATGTTATTTTTAACCAGCTGATGACATTAATTTAGTTATGGGGGATAGGTACGGGTATTGTTGAAGACTCTGTAGTTCTAGTCAATAATTGACGAAGAAAAAATTATACAGAAACAAGAGTCGTGATCACACAGTTTGCCATTATCTCGACTAGACAGATTCGGATTAAACAATTTATATTCAAATTATTTTTGTGTTACGTGTACAAGGTGTTTTCAAAGTAATCTGAAATATTATTGTGGCCAATTCGTCATTTAATTTTAAGACTAAAAGTTCTTATAAATAGGTGTGATAAGTTTCATCATTATTGAGGTACTGGGTATTAAATTTTTAGGTGGCGTCACTGGTTCCCAAAACTAATAACAAAGAACATGTTTATTCTAAGTGGCTTGTGGAATTTTGACAATTATTGTGTTATTATTGTGTTTGTGTTCAGTTTTAACTTTTTGACGATGCCTGCGTTTACTAATGCTGAAATGGGTAATACGCATTTATTTCTATGGCTTAGCCAATGGTGATGTACTACTTTATGACATAGTTATCCACACTCTGTGTCTCAATGACGTCAAAACGTATCACACATTTATAGGAACTTTAAGTCTTAAAATTGAATGACAAATTTTCCACAACAATATTTCAGATTATTTTGAGAACATCCTGTATTTTATCAATACTTTTTATATTTAATTTTTTAATGAAATTTGAAGAACTAAAAATGGATTACCTTGTAGGAAACATTTATACACGTAAGAAAATACTACATCTTGGTTGTATATATTTCTTATTTTCATCTTTCTCTTCCTATTCTTCACTTTCCTCTTTATATAAACCTGATAGGCATCCTAAATAATTTGTCCCAGCTATTTTCGCCATAGCTCCAGCTCTTTTTCATGACTTTGGCCTTTTTGATTGTCTTGCTTCTGACCCCCTTTTAAAATATAAATTGTTCTTTCAGCTAAATTCAGTTCTTTTAGTAGCTCCCTTTTTAAACACGCTTTTATTAGCTTTACCTGTATGTATGTATGTAGGTATGTATATTTTTAACTCTCCTTTGGACTAAAAGCAAGTGGCTTATTACTGTCAGTATATCCCACTACCTCAAGTTCGTTCGTTGGCCGAGCGGTCTAAGGCGCGGGTTTTCCATCGCCAGACTCACCGATCGTGGGTTCTAATCCCGTCCACGGCTGAAAAAAAAAATTAATGTTTTTTCAGCAATTTCAACTTACAATTTTTTTTTAAATAATTAATCGAACTAAAAAGTAAAAAATAAATATAGTTTAAAAAAACTAAAAAACACGCTTTTATAATACATCGAACTAAAAAGTGAAAAATAAATATAGTTTAAAAAACTAAAAAACACGCTTTTAGAGCATATCAAACTAAAAAGTTAAAAATAATTTTTCAAATAAGCTTAAAACAATAATAAATGGAAAATACTAGTATTATTGTGAAAAAAGACACTTGAAAAGAAAAAGAATTGAACGATACGATATGTGCGAATTTTTTTAATAAATACATTGGATACATTTTTTGTAGATCACTCCTTAGTTATTATTCTACACCAACATGTATATTACTTATATATTTTCTGCAGAAACTAGACAATTAATATATCTATTGAATTTAGGATGTTTCTTTCAAAAACTGCTGACAAGACATCCTGAACGTGAATCGATCGACTAAAACTGATTTTCAACTGTTATTCAACTCCCGATCGAGTTGCAGAAGCCGGGAATCGACACTCGACTGTTTTTGATAGCGTCCTGCGGCGATCTGCCAACTGCCTTAAAATCTTATCCTTAGTTCGGAGCGATAAAGCGGAAAATATAAAAAAAAATAAAAATAAAAAAACCGTTTTCGGTGTGAGTGACCGAAAGTCACTACCGCCTTGGGAACAATTTTTAGCACTTTCTCTTATTTCTCGTATGCGTTCTGTTGGGCGATGTCACGTGATTCGGTCATCGAGGATGCCAAAACGACCTATTAACTATGATATACTGAGTGCTTCGGTCACGATACCGCGTAAGATTAAGAAATAATGGAATTGTTATGTTCGACACGTTTTATTAGAGCAATTAGGAAAATCTCGAAGATTAGAGTAATTTTATTTCATTTATGGTATTTGTATAAGGATTATTATGATAACATCACTCACAATGTAATAATTTCCTATACTTTTAGTTAATTAATAATCGATAATCGTACACCGTATTTAACCAATAACTGATAATCATGTTTGATGCATTAATGCTGTAAAATTTAGTGGACAAGCTTGTCATGTTTTGTCTATGCTTCTGTACTATAGCTGTAAATTATAGAGCTGTCATATTTTATTAATTCGTAATGTTATCTATTGAATACAACTTTTGATAATCACTTGCCTTAATGCACCCAGTTTCGTGCATTAGCTACTCGTATAAAAATTTTAATTGCCATTTACAATTTAAAATCCACAAAACAATTAATGTGATAAAAACTTACTCAGGAGTTGAAATAGATAAAAAATGTGCTTTCAACTTTGGAAATTTTTGTTTGTATATGAGATTAAGTTACGAGTTTTTTTTCTCAAGGCCAAAAGACGGTAAAAGGTCTAATTGCAAATTTGTGTCGTAGAAGGCAATTATGGCATTGGTTAACATTTTGGGATTTTAGTAATTGAAAAATCTACTTAAATAAAGTACGGTTCATAAAGAGTTTTCTATGTGATAAACGGTTCCTTTGATATGGCCGGCGTTCTTTCTTATTTGGACACCCAGTACAAAATACTCAAAGCCAGGGCCGTTCTTAGGGGTGTGCATATTGTGCAGGCACAAAGGTGGTCAAACTTAAGGTGAGTACAGCACCCCCTTATTATTTTCGGACAAGCATATCTCAAAAAGTAATTTTTTTTAAAAGTTAAAATTTTGGTAAAATAAATTAGGCAATAATATCTAGAATAATGCTTATATTTTAAAGTTTAAATTATTTTCAGTTTCCAAGAAAAAAAATCAAAGGGCTTTAAATTATGAAATATCATAATGAAAATAAATGCATTCCTCAACAGCAGTATTCTTAATATAATCCCCAAATTTAAGCTCTTAATCTCTTGTTAATGATTTTTTAAAATTCGCCGAAATTAGTAGCTAAAACGCCTCGTTAAGTGCTGCTTTCTGGTGTAACGCGACTGTAACTATCGTATCGTACACTCTGAGTCATCATTCGTTTCTTGCAATGATTTACACCAGTTTAAACCAGAAAATAGCACTTAACGAGGCATTTTAGCCACTAATTTCGGCGAATTTTAAAAAATCATTAACACGAGATTAAGAGCTTAAATTTGGGGGATTATTTAAGAATAGTGCTGTTGAGGAATGCATTTATTTTCATTATGATATTTCAAAATTTAAAGCCCTTTGATTTTTTTCTTGGAAACTGAAAATAACTAAAACTTTATAATATAAGCCTATTCTAGATATTATTGCTTAATTTATTTTGCCAAAATTTTAACTTTTAAAAAAAATTACTTTTTGAGATATGCTTGTCCGAAAATTATAAGGGGGTGCTGTAATCACCTTAAGGGCGGCCACATGCCGTTGACCGAAACAGTTAAATATACTTAGTTTTTGAATATTAAAATATGCAAAACTAAATTTCATACTCGAGGCATTTTACAGAATCTAGACTCTCTATATAGTATGAAAGTCTCAATCTGATTGTTTAGATGTTATCGACCCGTTAATTTGGCCTGACATTTTACAGAATCGGATCGAACTTCTACCTTAAAATGATTGTGTAGTTAGAAAAACAAAACCCCGCTGATGAAACTTGAAGGAAAATTTTCTTCAGGTCATTAGAATTTTTCCAAATGAAGATACATAAAATTAAAAGAGTTTGGTTAGTTTAGTGTAAACATATAGAACAAATAACGTATTCACTTTTTAATTTAGATCACTTGCAACTTATTGGCGAGTGCATAATAATAAAAAACCATAAAAATATGCACAGACTTTGTTGTGTATGGGTTCTGGTTTTTTGGTTTCTTTTATTTATGTTTCTTATTATAACTATTACGTTCTTATTTACTTTAATATTTTTTATTATTATGTATTAAAGTTTATTATTTGGTAAGTAAGCTTCTATGATAGGATAACTCGTTCTATGTTGCTATTAAAAAAATCAAAGTTCATCTAGATTTTCCATAGTTTTATACTCCATATTTTTACTTAGTAACTGGAATAGCAAGAATAAATATTAATGTCTTTTTCTGTTTGCAATGATTATTGTAGCCTAAGGTTATTTGCAGAGAAAACTATATATTTTGTAGTGTGGCAATAGTGTAAAGTAGATATCGTACTCATCCGTGCTCTGGTTCATTTTTATCACGTGAACTCGCAAACGCCATCCCCACTCAATTTAGTAGAATGTCTCGCTCTTTTGTAAACATAAAACACTAACTGAATACCTACAAGTAAATAAATTCATGATTGAAAGAATTGGTGCTCTAGTTGTTCGTCTTTAGTAAAAATATAGAGGATGAAAAACTATAGTAAATCTAGATTAACCACGGTATTATTTCAAAATATTCTTCAGTCTAATAACATAGATTTTTGATGTTACATATGGTATAAAATTATCGAAACAAGAAAAACACAAAAATGTTTGAATAAAAATAAATTACTGTTTTGATCAACTTACCGAAGTACCTATATCATGAACTGCATAATAATTATAATTAAAAATATTTTTCCAACTGTCAAATACCTCTGAGAGGTGACACTAAGATTTTAATTACTTTTATGTAGCTATATTTAGTGTCGAACGGATATAATGAACAACAATTTAAAAATTCCTTATGACATTTTTATTAGTCGAAACGTAATTAATTTGATAAATGCTGTCGTAAAATGGTTTACTTACCGACGGATTTACCCATAAAGCATATATTAAAACTTTTTAGAGAAGCCTTTAAAGTATAATAAAAATTATAATGTTGCATTATAGCGACACTGCACTATCTCAACTTTCTTTGACATTACATTCCATGGCACTCTCGAATCCGTCATAAAAGTTAAGTAACTTTTGAGTAAATCTGATTACGATTCTTTTTCTACTTGACGCATAAGTACCATAAAACATTAGATTCAACGGTTAGAAGAATTCTATAAAGTCTTGATCTCAGACAGCTGGAAAGTTCATTCAATAATTTTTTCCAATTAATTATACGTAGTACTAAATAAATAGTGTACTTTATGATTCTCAGTTTTGTTTGCTAAAAAGATCATTGTAAAAAATTGGCCAACTAAGGGCAAATATTTTTATCTCTGAGTAAAGTTGAATGTAACTACTTGCTGTTTAGACTGTAGTGACAATTCGTTCATCTGTCAAGTAACCCTTTAGTTTAATCAGTAGTAGTTACTTTCAACTTTACTTGGAGGTGAAAAGACTGACTTTTAAGCCACTAAATAAATTCACCAACTTATCAGACATCTGTAATTTACAACGTGTGGAGGGTGGGTTACCCCCCCCCATACGGCACTTAGGCCCATTGTGCTTCCTCCTAAGATGATAGGGATCTCCTAGCTCGTGAGCCAGCCTACAGATTGAATGTAGTTGACAACGTCGTCAAGAGGTGCTTCTCTTATATCGGTCGGTGTTAGCTGATACTCGCCGAGCACAAATCTCCTAATAAATGAGAGCATCGAGCAATCGTAGAGGATATGCTCGATGGTCTCATCTTCTTGTTCGCACCCTCTGTAGAGTGCGGATTCTGACAGCCCCATGATATGGAGATGCTGCCGTACTTGGCAATGACCAGTCAGAATGCCTGTGACTAGGCGCAGATTCTGTCTAGGCATAGTCAAGTATTTGTTTGCTGTAGTGTTGTCAGGATAACCTAAAAGCTCCCTGGCAACTCTATAGTTTCTTATTTCATCCCACCTTTCCTTGAATTTCACAAGGGTATGTTTTTTAATTAGGTCTGTCATTACCGATTTTGTCAGGCCAATAGGAGGGCCAGGTCCAAAAAGTATTTGTTGGCTGCTTTCTTGGCCAGTGAATCAGCAAGACCACGTTGTTGATGGATACTTCGGCCAAAACTTCATGACATTCTAGTATTAACCCTGAATAAATTCGTGGTCTATTCAAGGTGAGTAGTGCTTGTCTGCTATCTGTATAAATGAGCATGTTCCTTCCAGTGATATTGTTTCTGGTGTTTTCTTTTGCTGCTATGCAAATCCCTGTGAGCTCTGTTTGAACTACACTGGCACTATTGCTCACAGCCCATTTTATGTTAAGGTTTAAGGATTTGAAGTATATTCCACGTCTTGAGCCTTGTTTTGTTTTAGAACCGTCGTTGGTGTAGATATGAATCGTACCTGCCACTTCCGGCTCTTCTCTTTGTTCTGTTATAACTTTATATGGCTTATGGAAGATATATCTCGGTGAGATGGAGTCCATGTTCGCTTGAAGCAGTGGGAGCGTATGGTACGCCTCCTGCCAAATGCCACGTCTCGCCTCACCAGATCCTACATCAGGTTCTATTCCAACCGTGCGAAGGCGTGTCATTGTCGTCACAGCAACCTCCTTGATATAAATATCAAGGGAAGTGAGACTAAGAATGACTTCCATGGCTCTGGTCGTGGTTGTTTTCATGACTCTTGTTATGTTGGACATGCTGTTCTATGAATTTGTTCTAGTATACGGATAGCTGTCAATTTTTGGATTTTTGCTACCCAGACAACTGCACCGTATGTTAGCATAGGTCTTATGATAGCAGTATAAGTCCATGCGGCGACTCTGGGGAAGAAGCCCTAGGTGCGCCCTACGGTTCGGTGGCATTGTTCATAAGCAATGTATGCTCTTTTAACTTAACTTATCAGACATGTTTCTTTATATTCTCACCACAAAATGTGATAAATATCTGAACTGACTAAGGGTATGTAAAAACAATCACTGTTTGTCGAGCAGAAGAGGTTTTTGCTTATACAGGTTTATTTTAATCTTTCTTCGGTTCATCAGTATCTTCAGATTCTTTAGTACAGCAACGTTTAATTTATAATACGTATTTATTTTTTACAACGAGCTCCAACAGTAAAGCCAGTAATTTTGCTCGTCAGGATAAAAGGGAGATGTAGATTAAAAAAAAAAACAGAAATTATATTTTTCCTTTTTGTTCTGATACCTTTCTAATTTTATTGTATTGTTAGTTTTTTTTTTGTTCACCCTTCGGACTCCTCTGCTATTATCTTGTTCAATTTCCACGATTTAAGTCATTGTACCACCAACAGAGAGTTCTACACATACCCATTCTCACCACATACTAGATGATTAAACGCTAGTTAAATCTATGCTGTCTTACCTAGGACTCACTCACCCAACATGCGAGTATATCGAAAGGCAACCCTTCTTATGAATTGTCTTTTTTTCAATCCCTTCAAGACTGACTTTCACCAAGTTCTGTTTTAAGGCTGTTTTAGAAATATACATTATTTTCATCCTGTAGAATGTTCTTTCTACTAAGATTATAATTTGCACCTTAATCTTTTACCTCCGTCCGTGTCCAATCTGCTGCTTTCTCCAAACTTTCAGAATATCACGGACATCCTCAAATACCTACCCACCTTTCTGATATTTTTGGGATCTCCCCACTGGGTTAATGGTGGCCTTTTATCTTCAATGTTCGCATAACAAAGCCCATGAAAATGTTTATTGCCGAGTCAAACTTTCTAGATATTGGTCCCAATATTATCCGTAGTATAGATCAGCAGAAATAGCTGAAGGAGCTATCATTTGCTTTTCCTGCTGATCTGTGTTTACTTCTAAAAGACATTAAGCTTGCTTTTGGACTTTGTCATTATCTCTGCTTCACTTCAGTAATATACAATGGGCCTCAGCTTATTTTCGCCATGAATATTCCTAGTTCCGTGTAGAGAAGAGAAAATATTGTCTAATCTCGTACAAATTTAATAAAATATAGCTACGACCGACATAAGAAATTTTATATTTTTAGAAATATTCCTCGTCGCGGCCGTTTCTTTTATTTATTCAGGAGCTCGCGTATACGCGGTCTAATTTATAGTTCCACTTTCTAAAACCAGAACTAACCGTCGAGAAAAATCCATTGTGCAACAGACACAATTTGTGGTGAAGAGTATGGCGCGCCAGCCGTGGATTTAGGGACAAAATCTACTTTCTTATTTATTTAACCAGGAATTTAAAAAAAAAAATTGAATAATTTTGTATGCTTGAGATAGGAATTGTCTCATTTGAAAGTGTAATAAAGTTAAATTATGAAAGAAAAAGAGAAAATCCCAAAGATTTTGTTACAGAAATAACGAGCAACCATTTCCCTCTTGAAAACAACTACTCCCTTAGCTAGTACCACAATAGGCATTGCATTATATCAAAAGGTGAAAATAACAGATATAGAAAATAATATTCAACAATCTAATTTTGATTTTGCTTCCTAAGTAGAAAGTCATTCTTGAAACGCTTGCGTCCTTATAAGGACTCATCAGTAAGCATTAAACGATCTCGACTTCAGTCTCTAATAAAGTCTGCCTGATGTGTTACCTTAACTTGTATGCATGAAAGATGGTTAAGAACGAATAGGTAATAAACGTGTAAAAAATAGTAACGCCATTTGCACTTAGGAAGCAAAATCAAAGTTCGCCTTGGTACCTAGTTGTCTAGAATGAGGCGGAATAATAACCAGACGTGTAATAAACACAGGAAAAATATTCCTCTGCTCAAATCTGACCAATTTAAAAATAAATCATGAAGGAAAAAGATACAATCTAAAAGACCGTTTCACAGAAACAACGAGCGACCATTTTCCTCTTGAAAACAACTACTCCCAAGCCTAGCAAAGGGAGTAGTGACGCACAATAATTAACGAAGAAAAATCCGCTTACAATAACATTACCAATAGAAGAATAGATTATATACCAATAAACTTAAATAAGAATATTATATCAAATAAGAAAACAGTAAAATATGTGGGTCTAAATTTGGAAGCTAAATTAAAATGGAAGGAGCATGTAAAAATGAAAACTGAACAGCTAAAGATTAAACATGTGTTGATTGATACGAAGTCACTCTTTATTTTCCACTCAAAATAAATTCCAGATTTACAAAAGTTCTAAAGCTAGTATGGACAATAGCCGACAATTATGGGGTTGTACCAGAAAATAACATTGTTAATGCTACTTGGTATGTTCGCGATAAAAAACTGCATAGATAACTCCAAGAAAATTGTCTAGTGCGTTGACTTAAAAGAGCTAAACCTTTTGAGCTTTAACATTGAGCGAATTAAATTTAAGCAATAAACAACAAGGACGATATTCGTTGTTAATGGGATTAAACTTTTTTTTAATCTCTTGGCATTAAAAGTAACACTACCTAAAAAAATTGAAAGTTCAAGAACTATCTTCAAAAGTCACTGTCCTCACTATAACTACTGTTATCATTGTCTTTTCTGAGGTTTATTATTATAGGGTCCATCAAGTTTTCCATTGCTATATCCATATATGAATTTTCCACCTTTTTAACATGATCAATGCATTTTCTCCAATGTCCTCCATTTACATCTGAAACTACATTCAAAAACAAATTTCGCACATCAGGTAATTTAAATGCTATTTTCGATTTCTGAGTGTACTTTTTTAAATGTAGGAATTTCAGTTTGAAAGAAAAAAGAATGTATCATTTGCCTTATTACATTCTTTACCCAAGCTTCAGTAAAGGTCTTATTTCTTCCTGGGGCTTTTTTGGATGTGAGACTTCTCCAATAACTGTATCTTCTTTAATACTGTTATACACTGTCTGCTTAGAAACTATCTGCAAGTTCTTGTAGCTAAACAATCTATTTTTTTTTAAATGACCCGTTTATTATACACATACTCCTATTTATTTGTTGTTTTACCGAAACTCGTGCCAAGTACTTTTTATTACCCTTCATAAATACACTAAATAAAACCTAGTTCATGTGAACGTTATGCCACGCAACAGCATCCATTCACTTTAACATGATGAACATCTCCCATTGTGTATTCGTGCCTATTTTTTATTTCGAGTCTCCATCCGTCTCTGAATAGTGCCAGAAAATCTGAAATTTACATCTGTTCAAAGCGGAGTTTGGGATTTAAACAATGAATGAAGAGAACTGGGTACGAACGGAGTATAAAAGAGGTAAATAAACAAGTGAATATAACGCCCAAACGCCCAAAGTTGGCGGGCGAAAGTACGTTCCGCAACGTTTCGTCGGCAAGTGTAAACGTAACGTCAGTCAAGTTGATGGCAATGCAATGACATCAATGGCGTTGCTAAAAGAGCGCTTATGGGTGCTGTCAAGTTAATTAGTTTTGCCAAATTCATTCAATATTCAGTTTGTTATTTGCGAGTAGGTTGGTGGGTTTGGAACAAAAATAGTTTTTAGTGTGTGATTTTTATTTCAGCTTTATCCTTAGTGTTAACTTGTTAGCTATAGTCCCTCTTTGACTGCAAAAAGTGGCATTTTGTATTTTTTACTTGCTATTTGTAGTTGGGTACACGGGAAGGGGGTGAACATTATGACGCGGTGGTGGAAGTTGTCATGTGATCTGTTAAATTCAAAGTAAAGCTGCTTATTGATGGATTTTTCGTTTTTTGCTTGCAATGAAGTATATGCTTCTAGACCAAACAAATTGGAATAAGATGTCTATGTTCTAAAACTTTGCAAGTATTTTCTGTCGTCCGGTTTTGCTACTTTCGGTGCAGGGATTTCGGCCACGTCACCGAATATTTACGTTTTTCAACGAAATTTGGGATATGGCTTAAACGCGTTTGTTCTGAATTTAAGATGATATTGCAACCATTTTTTTGTGTCGGCGAAAGGGCTGATATACAAAAAAATTGCAACCTTAAAATAGGTGTAAAATCGGAAACAAAAGCACCCTGTATCGTGCTGCGGTCATCATAAGTAAAGGTACGAGTAAATGAAGAAGATAGAATATTCCCGAAAAGTCTCGAAATGTCATTCCTTGTCAAAGAAAAGTCCAGATTGTTCGAGAAGTTTCCAGAAGGGAAGGCAAGCTATATAAGGCGACGACCTGACGTCAGTTGGCAGTTTTATGATAGACGTTAAACGTTAATGTTATCAGTTGGAAGTCATTGTATCAGTTGTATAATTGTTGTTAAAGTTTAGTTAAAATAAATTGTGATACCAAAAACCAGCGTAACATTGGTACTGTCAACTAAGAGTATTGCCATTAAAACCTATTCCCTACGGATTTTCTAGAAGAAAAAAAAAATTCAAAATAGGATAATTTATGCCGAATGGGGTAGAACTACTAAATTAAAAATGCTTGCGAGGGCATGAAACATTTTTAAATAAATTAAATCACTTTTCAATTTTTGGTTTTAATTTTACACCCATTTCAAGAAACAGGTAACTTTTCGCCCGATTACAATTATTTTTAAGCTATCTCCCGAATTTTGCTGAAAAACGTAAATATCCAGTCACGTGGCCGAAATACCTACACCAGAAGTAACAAAACAGGCCTTTAGAAAATGTTTGCAAAGGGATTTTTTTATTGTTACAGCATAAAACAAATAAATTCATTGATAAGAAACTTTAAATTTAACATATTACACGACAGCTCCCACCACCGGGATATAGTACATGTTGTTCACCCTGTTCCCTACAAAGAAGAAGCAAAAAACATGAAGTGCTATTCTTTGCAGTTAGATAAGGGACTATTACATTTGCTTCTATTATTTGAGGACTTGTATTAAACTAGTCTAAAATGTACGAACTAAATTAATAATTTTACTCTCCCTAATTCACCCCCTTACGAGTGAATTTTAACCCCAAAAGCTGAGCTTGTGCGGGGAAAGGGACGGATATTATTATTATTTGCCGTGGCGCTCCGGGGCGACTTAAAGATGATTGATGGTGCCATTTGACTTACAGTTGAGGAAAATCTCACCACCATCATCGAGACGTTAATGCATGGCGATTTTATAATCTGCATGCCATATCAACAAAAATTGAATTTCTATTAATAATAATATCCTAGAATTTTAAACTAATTAATACTAGTCTAAATATTTAAACTAAGCAACAACAAATGGTGAAATTTGGTATTTAAATACAATTTTATGACTATTTACTTTACTTTTAATTGTACCTAAATATAGTTTTAAGAGCAAAATAAAACACGGTTAATAGATTTTTTTATTATTATAATACAAGTAGAAAGGGAGAGAATATACATAGTATTGACTAATCCTTTAATTTTTGGATTCCCCTTTTTATTTTGCCTACAGTACCATCAGTAGAAATAGTCTTATAATATCTAGAAATATCTTATAAAATGTATAGTTCGCAAACAGCGTCATCTCTAGAAAGTGCTTTATCAGCCAAAGGAATAATATGCTGCCACTGTTCTAAACGTTTAAGATCCTATAAAATACATTTATTATAATGACAAAAATGGGGTTCAACAAAAAAATAACAGTAGTAACTCTTTATCTAACATTAAAAAAACAATTTTCTTTTTTAGTAAGTTAAATTTAATATTGTTGTTTGTAAGTTAGGATTTAGGAGAGCAAAATTTTATATTATAGAAATTTGTAATAAAATAAACTACGGGTTGTGACTAGTTTACAATAATTTATATAGAAATTGAAACATTATTTTACTTATACTAGAAACTTTAAAAAGACTTTGAATTATTTATTTCGCCTACTATTTTCATTAGTTTTACAACTGATTTGTATCCCGAACGAAGTAAATCTTGCTGTGATGTTTTACATTCATTTCACATTGATTTACATAGAAAATAAACTTCACTTACGTACGACCCGCCAACTACAGTCAATTTTGCGAACTTTAAAAAGGACTAAAATTTGAAATTTGACCATTGCTGATTCTCCTCCTTCTCTCTAGTCTTCATAGTCATCATCCTCTTTCGTCTTCTATATACAGGGTCCTCTAAGATTAAAATTAAAATTTTAAAATTACATCGTTTTTTGGGCACTTAGAACCTGTTAGAACCTTGTTAAAGCTAAATGCAATTTTCACTTCCTTTTGGCAAAAAATTATATTTTATTGTTGCTGTAAGCTAGGATTCAAAATGATTTTGAAAATTAGTTTTTTAAATCTTAAATTCATATGACAACAATGAAACATCATTAAAAAAAAACAAATTGTAATATATTTTCGAATTTTGGCTCGTGCAACTTGTTTAAACCATTAAGACATTATTTTTGCATTCAGGGGACGAATTTAAGACTAAAAACAAAACAAATTTACAAAAAATTATGTTTTAATGTTCTAAATGGTACATTTTTTATGTAATCTCTATATTTTGTATTTTCAGGTATGAGAAGATTTTGAAAATTAATTTTCTTTTATTATTTTAAATTCACTCAGGAGGGCAAAATTTTTTATTTTCCTTCGGTTAATATTCGATCTCAAAGAAGTAGTTGTTTTCCGAAAGGAAACGGTCGCTCGTATTATATTGCTTCGAGATATTTTTCCAATTGAGGGGTTTGGAATTAAAGAGGTATAAGTACAGTTTTTTAATTATTGAGATATTGAAGTTTAAAGTTAAGTGTTGTTTTAAAATTTCCGAAGATGAACTACACGAATTAATGTGAAAGATAAAGACATTAGAAATATATGTATTTTATGCAGATATTTGAAATTAGTCAAATATGTGTCAAAAACGCAAAATTGTAAGAAAAAATGCACCTATACGTTTTTAATCTTAATTTATTAATCTGGGCGAATATAAAATAGAAATATTTAGAAAGGTAGGTTATTTTATTAAAAAAATTAGACTTATTAATTTTATTAGTCAGATTCAATGACGTCATCATCTAGCTCTTTTTCTGAGAATGAAGTTGTCATCATTTAGCTCTTGTTCTTCAACTGGTGTTGATGGTCCAGGTTGCTCTGAAGTAGACTCGTTTAAAGGATTGTCTGATATTTTTTTAGCACCGTTTTTTTACATGTTGATAGATGGCTTTATTTGTTATAAATTCACTTGAATCTATTCTCTACCAAATAGAAAAATACTTTAAATTGAGCTTTACGAATTTGTACTTAACTAAAAAAATTAAAAAAATGCACTTATACCTCTTCAATTCCAAACCCTTCAATTTATTTTAAATAGTAAGTAGTTTAAGATACGTACGTCACTGGCATCTGCAAAGGCACCACTATACGGACTTGTTAGAATAAATAGTGTTGAATGTGACGCGCTGAATGAATGCCTGCCTGCCTGTTCGGGACGTGCACGTTAATTACAAGTTTAGGACGCTGTTTTTCATTTCTGTGGTGGAAACTGCGAGTTTTAGGCGACGATGCATTTCACTGAAAAATTTAAATTTCCGCCAACGGTGCGAATCATGTTGCTCGCTAATTTGTATCGATAATCTACCGGCTTGCTACAATAGTATCAGATTTTTGTCATTGATTTATCGAATCGAATTTACAACCAATACCTATAATATAAAAAGAAAGAAAAATCATGATAAATCTCTTTAATTTGAGTCTGCATTGTGTCTGATAAATTTTAGTGGTGTAAATTAAAGCTAACTAACTGTTTTTTACAATATTTGAATTGGCAATAATTTATTATTTAGAATAAACAATTTTAGAAGAGACATTCTTTATTAAGTAGGGATTTAGACCAAGTCTTTAACGCTACACTCAAGACACTTAGATTGAATTAATATTAAGACAGATAAGACATTTTTCAAAGAACGTGAAAGGATAGGATTCTAATAAAGTCAAGGGCGACTGCAGGCCGAATTTTCGGAGAGATAATTGCCATTAGCCATTCCCTTTGTATAATAATTTTTTCTTTTTAACAAAAAAGGCACATGGCTTGGCCTACGCCCTTGATTTACGTTGATTTAGTAGACCTAGACCTAGTAGGCTTAGTAGACCTAGACCTAGTAGGCTTAGTAGACTTAGATCTAGTAGGCTTAGTAGACCTAGTAGAAAGTGGTATGATGGTGTCCAGAAGGATATATCGGAAAACAAAATCCAGGATAAGAAGACCAAAGCGCAAGACCAACAAAAATAGATAAAGATTACTTAAATATGGATCTAAAAGGCCTGTGTCTTTGGCAACTAAGTAATATTTTAGGTCTTGGTCACATTTGAGTGGAAGTATTTTCCTTTTTACAAATTACCAGCCTGGCTTTTGTAACATCTTCTCTAGTTATTCTATCCATTTTTATAATGTGTTTGAGCTCAATTGATAGGGCGTGGGTTAGGTTTTTAAATAACTCGAATAACTTGAAAAGAAGTTGGGCACCACTATATTTAAAGCTTATTACACTTGACTCTAGATTAGTGATAAAAATATAGAAAATCACTAATCACTAACGAATAATACTTTAATCATGCTTTAGATAAGGTAGTTAGCAAATTCTAATTCTCATAAGTTTACTAAATTCAAATTTAAGATGATTTATTGAATACGCACTTATCTTTTGGTAAGTTAGGTAATATACGAAATGTAAAATTAGGATATCTCAAGGTATATCATCAGGCAACTTCCACAAGGGATTAGGGATCCTTATTCGTAATTCTGCAACGTGAATGATCTTCAATGGTATTCAAACTCAACCGACTTTGGATAAAACGTCTAGTGATAAAACGCATTAATGATCTTCAGTATTCGAACTTGAACTCGAACTGTCTAGAAAAGAGATCAAAACCGTCTACGAGATGAAACGTCTAGGGATGAATCCAAAATAACGTCAAGAGATGAATCCAAATAACGTTTAGAGATAAATCCAAATCACGTCTAGAGATGAATCAAAAACCGTCTAGATATAGCCATGCTAAAAAAGGGTTAAAATGTTATCATAGGAGAAAGGAAGTTTAAGAAGGATTTGGATAAAATGCTATTAAATGAATAATTTCAAACTATTTAATAAATAATTTCACAGAGACTATAATTAATATGAAAAGGAAAAATCTTATTTAATATATTTAAACATAGTAAAGCATAATATCTTATTCCAAAAAAATAATATATATTAACCATGTGTTATTCATTGTTGATATTGAGGTTATGTTTAAAATTCAATTTATTCAAGAAATCCTTGCATAAAATATATATATATTTAATAATATATTATTATTAAAACTTACCTTATAAAATCAGACGGATTTCAAGATAGATAAAAATCATCTAATACTTCGGATGACCAAGATAAAATAAAATCAAGTTGATTGTGTCGCTGTCAACCAAGTCAAAAATAAATCTCACAAAACGACAAATGACATTTGAGTAAGAGGTGGTTGTGTCGAAATAACGGTTCCAACCGTTACACTTTTTAGTTCCACCTAGTTTTCTAAATGGATACTACGAGCGGCCTTTGATTTTGCAAACTAGAAACAGATGGCGACACCATTTCACTACTTCAATTTTTATTCTCTTGTATGTAACATTTGTTAATTCAATTAGAAACTGGAACTGAGAGCCTATCTTGGTGAAGAATCCTAATATGGATGAAACCTGTCCAAGAATGCCGTTCTCATTAGTTAGCAAAATCAAAGGTAGAGTGTTGAAATTTAATTTCTATTTCTGTTGCGGTATTAGCAAAAGGAGTAGCTGTTTTTTAAAAGAAAACGGTCGCTCGTATTATTATGTGATTCGGGCTATGGGTTTTATTTATTTTATTTTAGTAATCTGAGTTAGACATAGGCAGATAATGAATTTAAAATAAGTAAATATCAAATATAAACCAATGAAAACGGAAAGGATATCTGTTTGAAAAAGTAAAGGAACATATAAGAAAAATTATAATACAGATAAGACTAATGCCGTTAAAACAGTATTTTTGGAAGGAATATGATGTTTTAAAAAAATAGCCATATTGGCAAGTGATGTGTGGAGTTTGATGTGAGTTGACACAAAATCATGGTTAGTGGGCTGGGAAACATTTTTGAGAGATAATACATGGAAAAGAAGTGCAAACTAGAATGTTTAAGGGCATTAATGAACCCAATAACCCAAACTTTCTCATATGCCACCAATAGTCCACGTAAGTTGGCGGCATATGAAAAACTATTTTATTATTAGGAAAAAGTTATTCTTCATAAAAAGTTGAATATTGTTTAAAACCTAAAATACAACCATCAGATATTAAATTCTATTAGTCGTATACGAGGTTTGTCAAAAATAAAGGTACTTTACTCTTGAGTAAAATTCATATTTTTTAACAAACCTTCTATACGGCCCTCAAAAAGTTTGATATCTGACGATTGTATTTTAAGTTTTTATAAAGAATGACTTTTTTTCATAAAACTAACAATAAAAAAGTTTCCCATATGTTTCCGACACACTGTATGTTTCTTTAATATTGGTAAATGGAAAAAATATTTTATAAAGTTATAACATCGCTACGTTTTTATTGACAACTACCAATTTTATTTCACTTTATATGTCCTAGATCCGACAATACAATGATTGATTGTTATAATAAAAAATCTGATGTGTCCAACACATGACTTTCCTATCTAGTTATTACAGGCTTTTTCCGTTTATTGTGTACAACCTATTGTAGCATCTCTATAAATGTTTAGAGGATAAACTAAATATATATACATTGTCCACATACATCTACCGCGAAACATTTTTCTATAGATATTCATTGAAAATGAAAATACTGAAAAATTTAAATTTGGCACTTTTCCTACAATTTTTCCTTTACGGTCCATTTAAAAAAAATCATGTATGAACAAATATTATAGAGATCGATATCGCAAACAACTTTTATTTCAACAATTTTCATAAAAATCAGAATTTTGCACATTTTGTCAAATTTCTCGAATACGGACCATTTCAGGAAATTTTTACATAAGGCAAAAATTATAGAATAATATTAGAAGTAACTTTTATTTGAACAATTTTCTTCTCCAAACATAAATAACAGATATATTCCATAAAATATATAAACGGCCCCCCATAAAGTACCCCCCCCAGATGTTCCGACTTTGTCCAAAATCTAATCATTTCACGTCAGGCCGAAATAAAACTTAAGTTTAAAATTTATTGATTTTTTCTTTATCCGTTTTTGAGTTTTCTTCAAATTTCGAAATTTACACATTTTCTCAAATATCTCGAATACGGTCCATTTTAGAGAAATTATCTAAGGGACAAAAATTATAGAGAATTATATTACAAACAACTTTTGTTTGAACAATTTTTATAAAAAAAAATATTTTTTTACATTTTGTCAAATTTCTCGAATACGGACCATTTTAGGAAAATTTTGTAAATGACAAAAATTATAGATAATAAAATAAGAAGTAACTTTTATTAAAAAAATTTTCTTCCCCAAACGTAAATAACAGATATATTCCATAAAATATAAAAATGACCACCCATAAAGTACCCCCCCAGATGTTCCGACTCTGCCCAAAATCTAATCAGCTCATTAGACGCTGGAATAAAGCTTAAGTTTGAAATTTGGTGTTTTTCCGTGTATCGGTTCATGAGTTATGCGTTATACAGACACACACACACACACACACACACACACACAGACACACACACAGACACACACACAGACATCATCGCGAAAATAGTCAAAACGGATTCAGGGGACCTCAAAACGTAAAAATCCGTCGAAAACTCGAGGTCGAAAAAAATCATGATTCCTATACTTTCCTTATATCTGTATACAGATAGGAAAGTAATAAAAAATTGGTGTTCATTATCGGAAATTATCATGTAAAATTATACCTACACTTATGTTGATGTTTTCCAATAGCAGTTTAGATCCGATACCGAGGTAATCTTTAATGAGTGTTTCTAATTCGATACCATCGAAGAATCTTTGATGTAATCACGTTTACGAACAACTTAATTTTGTTCTTGCAATATTGTAGTCGAGATAAGTCATTAGTTACCTACACATGAGAGGAATTATGTAAAAACGTTAACAAATTAATGCCAATAATTCAAACTATTTAAGATGATGGATATCTTCATTTTCCTATCACAATATATACCTACATAATTTTCAGCTCTTTACTCAATTATTCTAACTCTTCCGATACTTATCTAATGTTGCAGCTTTTAACACGTTCGCGGACAGTTTTACACAAGGAATAGAACCCAGGTGCACAGTTTTCCTAAAGTGAGTTTTTGAAACGAAATAAAAGTTTTTTTTGTTTGAAACATTTATTTTAGTATAAGGTCAATTTAAAATTAGCATTCAATAATTTTTTTAAAAAGACGGCTATGAACGTCGTTTGCATTTACAATGTATCTTGGTGTTGTGTATGCAAATAACGGTTATTACCGTCCAAACAAACTTAAAGCATACGAGCTCCCAAAGCTACAAATCACACATAAAAGGAAAATCGACCTATCCCCTTACAGTATTGCATATATTTATTTATTTATTTACGCAGTATATTTTTACTATAATAATTGTAAAGAGAGTAGCCAGATAACAACTAGGCAGCATTATGAAAAATACGTTGGTGAAAATCTTCAAAACATGTAGGACACAATGCTGGTTTATCTGGACATACTTTACACCTGTACGAAGTTTCCTTTCTTATGTCTTTTTTTGAACATTCCCTGCATCGCAAAAAGTATGTTTTTCTTTTATAATCTGCAGGGGCGGGAATCTTCTCTGGAAAATGATGCTGGAATACCTGACCAACATTTTGGTTGGATGGTCCAGGTTCGACAATATTATTCAACACTCTGGGACGACCACCTCTTGCCTTGATAACCAAGTCTTTACCGTTAGTAATATTAGAGGGAACTTGCAGCAAATTTCCCCTTGGATTAGTTTTTACGTGACCAAATTTGTTTGGTACTTCTATAAGTTCGGGATGATTGGCAGTTGTTATAAATAAAACTTCGCGTTTGTCTTTCCATTTTCCGACGTATACGTCGCCCGACCTTCTCCAAATAAATTCGCATTTACAAGCTTCTTTTGGGTAATTTCCTTTGGATTTCGCTTTCTGTATTCGAAATACACCTCCACAGGCTGCTAAACAAAAAGACGGGCTTTTATGTATTTTAAAATGTTTGTAATCGTCCCCAAATTTTATTTAAATTGACTGACACCAGAAGATGGAACTGTGTTTTGGAAACATATGTAGTGTCTATGAGAAAATTGTATAAAAACAATAAATAGACCGAATAAAACCAAGGAACCTTTTATTTATATATAAAAAAAGTACTTACGTTTTATTTGTAATCTTCCCGCAGTAAAAAACCAAACATGCACTCACTTCAACACTTTTTCCTCAACTAATGAATGCGCAATGTAAATACTGACGGGCATAGCCGCCAAAACAAAACGTGAACAGACCTGCAAACCTTGGACACATGCTTGAAACTAATCGCGTAAATGGGACAATTTATTAATTTAAATGGTCCTTGTTAGGACAGTTTCTTCTGCTCTTCATAGCGCAACACGAGTTATACGACGGGCTTGGCAGCTGTTTGATTATTAAGAGCAAACATACGAGACGGCTTGGACCGTCATTACCCACAAAAGGACTAAACAATTGACGGCTATAGCCGTAATGTCCGCGAACGTGTTAAGGATACATAGTTTTAAAAATAGATTGATTTTGAGTGAGTATAATTCGCCACCTTACGAGTGAATGCTATCAATAGAACTAGAGCTTATGCTATGTGTATTATTTGCCGTAGCGCATAAATAAAGAAAGATTAAAGATTTCTAATTAAATTTTTTTACGAGTATGTATAAAAGTATCCTTATTTAAATTAATACAGTATTGTGATATTATTAGAGAGCATAAATGGTAAACTTTTTATAAAATAGCAACCCTTTTAAACGGTACGTTACTGAACTTCTTGTACCTACAGCCCTGCCCTTACTTCTGCAGTCAGAAACCCGCTTATACACAAAAAATACATCGAATGACACCTAGAGGAAAAAATAGTAAATAGTAAATTGCAAAACAACCTTGTATACAATAATTTCTCAGCCAAGCCCAGTTTACGGAAAGGACCCAATTTACCAACGAGTCATAAACTCTTAGACAGTACCCTGTTCCTATCTGGAGAAAACGATCACAGCCACGTTGATCGAAAGCAACATATAGGTGTTTTGGCCTTAATGGCGTCATTAGTGAACACGAAAGTGTACACGTCTAACTTATTGACGTCATTAGAGCATTTGTTATCCGCTGATGGCGTTAATCTTTATCCGCATGTACTAATAGACAACCCGCATCACTTTTAGATTTAGATGGCTAATCGACGTGTCAAGCTATATATCTTAAAATGTACCTATAGTAACACCTAGACATTATTGTTACATTTTTCACACGAAGTAAAAGGAATAAATCATATTTTTAATATTCTGAATAGTAGACATTAAATGGAAAAAGAACAATTGAAAAATTAGAACCATAGTTGATATTTTCAAAAGATACTGATTTTTCGATCCAATAATTTATTTTCCGCGAGAAATAATCTATTAATTAAAAAATAATAAAGCAGAAAGTACTTAATTCATTATTTATTGCATTAAAAGATTTTTTCATTTTTCAAAATCGAAATACAAGCCTTCGTAAATCCACCTACCTCCATTTAAAAACATAAATATCATCAAACTACACGAGACGCCTTGTAAATAAGAAATGATTTATGTGGTGGGCCGAACACGGACCCTCGGGGTACACCGCGGGTACCAACATAATGTCGCAGACATGAAATATTTAAATCGCCGTGTGTTTACCACTATTTATACATACTTCAGAAGATAAATCTGTCACTATCAATATTTATCGTCTAAATCAAATATTTTAATATGTAAATTCCAATTGACTCAAATAGGTGAAATTAAAATAATTTGATGTAAACCGGTCGTGGTTGTCAGTTTGAAATATTGACGGGAGTAGTTAATCGAGTTGTCTTTTTTTATTTGGAAATCCGACTGGAAGGTATGTCTTAATTGAAGCAATTGCCATGATTTGTGTGGAATCAAAGATTGATGCGGGTCGTTGCGTTGTCTATTACTTAATGTCAATACTCTATAATGCAAGCAAAAGTTATCCCATTACAAGGGAAAATAGAAATTGGATTACTTAACAGTTTAATTTTTGTTTTCATATCAATATTATTTTGGTATTTGTTAGCTAAACTTAAAATTCTGGATTTAGTCCGTAGTTAGTGTCATGAAAAGGTATATGAAATAGTTCAACATTATGCGTACGTCTTTTGTATAGGTACATTGAATACCATTTAAAATTCTATTCATCTATGCTTCTATGCTTCAATACTTGCATGTTTAATTGAAAAAGACTATTTTCGTAATTAACATCCATTGCGTTTTATGCCCATTTTGAAATCATAAATCCGCAGATTTTTTTTTTGGAACCTACTCAATGGGATTGATGTAATATAATTGGGGGACTAGAAAGAGCAGCAATATTCTAAATTAGACCTGACTAAAGTCGAGTACAGCATTTTAAATGTAATAATTGAAAATTGTCTGTTGTTGCTCTGAAAAAATCCCAACGTTTTAAATGATTTAGAGATGATTTGACCAATGTGAGTGTTGAAGGAAAGCTCACTATTCCCAAATCGTGAACATGCAGCATACAGTTATTAATTCTGTAGCCAACTGGAGATATAATTCTAAAAAACGTGAACTGATGACAATTTTTAACATTTAAGTACAACATATTTACATCACACCAACGGGACAATCTATTTAAATCGATTTTTCGTACATAGTATTTGTTTCGTTGGAAACTGCTCCAAATATCTTTACATCATCATCATCATCAAACAAGATATATTTACTGTTGGGGATGACGCTAGAGAGATCATTAATAAATACATTGAATAGCGACGGTCCCAAATGAGATCCTCGCGGTACACCTGATGAAACTATAATTGCCTCCGATTTACAATTACCATAATTAACATATTGAATAATGTTACGCAAATAAATATCAATTCAATTTAGTCAACCTTGTAACGTGATGTCTAGTTATGCTATCTACTTGTTTAATGTGTTTGAGCTCTATTGATAGGGCGTGGGTTAGGTTACTAAATAACTCGAATAACTTTGAAAAAGAAGTTGAGCAGGAATGTAAAACTGGGTTATCGCATGGTATATCCTCAGGCAACTTCCACAAAGGGATTAGGGGTCCTTATTCGTAATTCTGCAACGTCTAGAGATTGAACCAAACGTCTTGAGATAAATCCAAATCACGTCTAGAGATGAATCAAACAACTGTCTTCAGATTGAACCAAAACAACATCTAGGTATAAATCCATAAAACATCTAGAGATTAATCAAACAACTGTCTTCAGATTGAACCAAAACCAAATAACGTCTAGGTATAAGTCCATAAAATGTCTAGAGATGAATCAAACAACTGTCTTCAGATTAAATCAAAACCAAAACCATCTAGATATAGCCATGCTAAAAAAGGGTTAAAATGTTAAGACAGGAAATAGGAAATTTTAACAGGATTTAGATAAAATACTTTAACTATTAAATGAACAATTTAAAACTATTAAATGAATAATTTCACAGATACTAAAATTAATATGAAAAGGAAAAATCTTATTTAATATATTTAAACATAGTAAAGCATAATATCTTATCCCAAAAAAATAATACATAAATTAACCATGTGTTATCCAGTGTTGATATTGAAGGTTATGTTCAAACTTGGTAATTTATTAAAGAAATCCTTGTACAAAATACATATTTTCAACAATATATCATTATTTAAACTTACCTAATAATCTAAATTAGGGATTATTACATTCTATACAGGGTGAGTCAAAAAGTTGGTAGACCCTATATGCTATTTTTAATAAAATTTTACATATTTAATATTGTATTTTAATAATAGACATCAAACCATTTTAAAATACGTATAATTTATAAACCATGATTTAAAAGATATTTAAAGAGAAAAGTGAAGTAAAAGTGGTTTTTTCATGTCTTACACTATATTTAAAAATTTCGACTGTTAAATTGGGTAATTTTTTTACATTTACTTTATTTTGAGTATGCTAATAAAGTGTAAAAGTTATATGGACTTACTATGAACAGTTTTTGAGAAATGAGTTATAAAACCAGGTAATGAAAGATATGAACAGTTAAATTCATTTCCTCGTCACAGTCATCACTCACTCTCAGAGGTAGTTTTTTGTACACATTGTAAATATTGTATGGTTTCTTTATATGTTAGATGTTGACACTACACTGTTTTTTTTGTTTTAATTCCATCATTCTTTGATCTACTTGACGTTCACCTATGTTTGACTGATGATGTATTATTCGAGTATATTTTTATAAGAAACATGAGCTCACTTAGTTTTATGGAAAATTCAGCAGTACAAAAATGAATAATACAAATCATCTATCTTAATCCTTATTATGGAAATAAAAATTATTAAATAATTTAAATTATGGCCCTCATGAAAGCTAATTTTACAAGTAATTCAATACACCACATAACGTTATCTAAATAGCTCCTAGAACTTTTAAATGTTTTAACGCAAACTCTCTGAAATATTTTTAACCCTTAAGGTACATGCCAATGGAAGTGGCATGATTTACAAATAATATTCCCGGGTAACGCAGTCTAATCAAAACAGTCAATCACAGTGGTTGTGGTTTGTGTGGCTATTGTAAAGTTAATTTTTTTATTTAAATGTTATGTAATGCATTGAATTACTCATAAAATTAGATTTTATATGAGGAGACACTCTTCTATTATTTAATAATTCTTGTACCCGCAAAAGGACGTAAAGATATGTCTATGTTATTCATTTTCATGCTGTTGAATTTATCATAACATTCCCTTTCAAATGAGGGAGCACATGACTTAATGTATCTATTTTAAAAATCGACTATTACGTCATCAAGCAAACAATGGTGAAGTAATCTCTTCAGTAAGTACGTCAAAGAATAAGCATTAATTAAATATGACGTGTTCTAGGATTTTTCCTAAAAGTTGATAATTTTCTTACATACTTTTTTTGTGTCATACTGTATAATTTAAAGTATTGTAAATAGATACTGAATATTTTTTTATGTCTAGCATATGGTTTCCATAATTCGTCTTGTAATTTGAATATTAGTGTGGAGGAAACCTAGTTTTATACCTCATATCTCTAAAACTAAAAATAGTAAGTTCCTATAACTTTATGACTATATTGGCATACTCAAAATGAATAAAATGTAAAAAAATTACGCAATTTAACAGTTGAAATTTTTAATTATAAGACGAGACATAAAAACCCACTTTTTCTTTATTTTTCTGTATAAATATCTTCTAAATCATGATTTATAAATTATACTTATTTTAAAATGGTTTGATATCTATTATTAAAACACGATATTAAATATGTAAAATTTTATTAAAAATAGCATCTACCAACTTTTTGACTCACCCTGTATAGAAAGTAATAATTCCTAATTTTGATTATTTAAGCGAAGGCTATTACAGCGTGATAATCATTTGGAAAATATTCCCATGCTAAAGTAAAAATTAAAATTTGATTTTCAGTAATTTATGACTCACCCTGTAACTAATAATATGTTACGTCATTTTTGTTATGCTGGAAATATTGTTTGATTTCAGTAAAGGATTAATCTCGAAAAATATCTGTAATCATGGTATTATCTTAAGAGGCTCGTCCTTTTTAAAAATGACCAATTTGAAATTTCAACACTCTACATATCAAAAACTAGTCATAGAATTGAATTGTACCCATGGGCACTATTGTTCAGCAAGTCGATAACTACAACATATCAAAAATTCAGAAAATTCGACAGAAGCCCATTTATCGATAAGCCTCTAGCTTTGTTATACTCTTATGTTCTAGAATTTTTTTTTAATAACTTAAATAAATTTAGGCAAAATAAAGATTTTCATTTTGGAACTAGAATTTCAAATCATCCTCATACGCAAATTGCTATAGATTAAATTTAGCTGTATATGATTTATTTTATACAATAAGCTTCCAGACTACATAAAAATTTATAGTTTGTTATAATTACCAGTATATAATAGTAGTATAATAAATAGCATTGTATGACCAATTTTCTTGTGGCAATGAACAAATGTTTTATTAGAAAATATACTAATTACTCTTTATTTTTACATTACTATCTTGTCAACTAAAAACAAAATTAAAATTGTATACTGAAAGCAATATTATTACATCAACAAAAAAATAATAACCAAAAACTTGTATAATATATTTTTCACTTCCATGCTTCAAACTCACTTTCTAACTGTACTAAATCATATTTAATTCATACATTTTGTCTACAAAACCCATAAAATTCCCAGAATTCCTCTGGCATTGCACTTTTTTATCTGTGATGAGGACTCACGGGAATACTCTTGTAACTCTCTGCCGTTCCTCACCACAGGTGATTATCATTATTTTTCCCTTCCCTCCCCAAAGTATATAAAGTACTCTTCAAATTAAAACAGATATTATTGTGACATTCGAGGTGTGGTGGCCGGTAATAAAGAAGATATTACTTGGGAGTGAATATGACAAATGATATTTTATAGTCTGGGTATCAAAGTTTTATTATTAAGAAAGATGATATTGGAAATATTTTCTCTTTTATGTCTGGGAGTATATTTTTAATAGCGCAATGATTGGCAATTTGTTGGCTTTAGCACGACTATCATTTTATTTGTCAGTTTTTTATTACAAAAAATAATTTTTGGAATATTTATGCCCTTCTCCTTTTCTCTGAATTTTTGGCAAACACTTCCTTCAAACTGGGTGTTTAAAGGTTTAGCTAAATTTATATGGTGTACTGTTGATGAAGTGATAACCGGCTATCATTAGGTGTCCAAAAAAGAGTATCGAGACGAAGATATCTCAAAAGTAGGCAGCCCAGGAGCAGAATGTTTTCTAATATTCATGGAAGATTAGTCAAAAACGAGAATTTTCGAAATGTTCGAGGTCAAGGAAGACCACAAATTCTCATAATAGGGAAAATGCTATTAACTATTTTGAGATTCACTCTTATTCCAGCTACAAATGTAAGCTATGGAATAAATTAATAGTTATAAACCTAATTCAAATTGTTTGTAGACCTATCATTTTCAAAGCGTGCAAAACCTACAGGAAGACGATTGCACGACGATATGCACCAAGAATCGAATTTTATCGTTGAACTTTAAATAATAGGAACTGATAGAATTTATTTTATGGACAGGTGAGAGCACGTTTTCCAGAAATGGTTTGATAATTTTCATAACAGTCACTATTGAAATGATGAAAATCCACATGTAGTAACCAATTTTTAGCATCGATTTTCAATTATTAATCTGTGAGCAGGCGGTAGATTAATTGAACCAATGAAAAAAACTTACAAAATCAGTTGATAAACTTGCTAAAGGATGTACCATTGAACGTCAGAGAAAATATGTGTATTTACAGCATGATGGAATTCTAGCCCTTAGTAGTAGGCTCGCTAGGAACTAGTTAGATGAAAATTATTTAAAGTGTTGGCTGTGTAGTGGTAGTCCGATAGCTTGACCACCTCTCTCGCCTGATCTTAGTTCGTTAGACCACTATTTCTGGAGCAATTTAAAAAGAATAGTGTACAACACCGAGGTTATAAATATTGCCACCGATATGCTGAGAGAAAATAAGGCAAAAAGCACAGTATGTTTTCGTGAAGTAATTTTAAAAATTTATTGTAGATAAATAAACTTTTGTTCTCACGGATATTTCTGGAAAACTGTCAACCGTCAAGTGAAGGTTGAACCTTCTAATTATGGCCTTAAAAATAATAAAATAGAGTATATAAAATTTTAGCACTTTTTACACCACTCACTCCTAGTTGTGGCATCCCAGTTGGAAGAATACACTTTCTAAACTAATTGTCATATTCGAAATATCATTTTAAAAAAAAATCCAAAATTTTAAGTATTGTACCGGATTCAAAAATATCGTCAGAAAACTATCTTCAATGCATTTTTTAATATATGTTTATAGGAGCGTTCTGTTAAAATATTTACCTCTAATTTTGAAACACCCTGTGTAGTCGTGGAACACTACTTACGGTTTCATCTGCGATTAGTTTGTCTTTCTGATTATAGAAATTTTTTGCATTACAGATATAGAGGAAAAAACAGTTTTCTATTCCCTCGAATTCAAGAATAGCTATCATGAGCGGTTGTTCAACCATTTTCTTAGAATGCTTTTAAGAGCTGTATTAAGTTTTGTTGGAGATTGTGCGCCTCTTTTAAACTGTTTGCTCCAGATAGGACGTCATCTACATAAAAGCCTAAGCAGAATTTTTTGATGCTTTAGGATATTTGTATTTTTTATCTAAAGCTAATTGGTTTAACGTTCTTATGGCTAAAAATGGAGCAGCTGATGTTCCATTGATAGTCGTTAAGTCGTATTCTTGGATGTCCTGGGATTGGCCGAATCTCCATAGAATTCGTTTGTAAGGAATACTGTCCTCGTGGATTTTTATGTGTCGATACATCTTTTCAATATCGGCTAAAATACTACTTAATGTTTTCTCCATCTTAGTAATATTTGGGAAATGTTTTGTTGTAGCTTTGGACCAGAAAATATAGTCATTCAGGCTGATAGCGTTCGAGGCTTTGCTGGATGCGCTGAAAACTGCTTTTAATGAGTACGGGTTGATGTAGTATGTAATACTTCCACTGTCCATATTTGTGGAATGATACTTTCTTCATGTGCCCTAATTTTATATATTCTTCCATGAACTGATAGTATTGTGTTTTTAAATTCTTATCTTTTTCGAGTTTTTGTTCCTGTTGTAACAATCTCGCAGCTGTTCTTTTCTTGAAGTCTCCCAGTTCAGGGTTTGCAGTTTTAAATTGTATGGATATTGTATGGATATTGCATATGTTCCATCTGAGTTTCTTGTAGAGGTTTGGTGGTAGAATTCCTCACAGACTTGGTGGTCCGGGTTTAAGTATTGTGCAGGAGTAACTTTTTCGATTTCTCAAAATTTTATCTTCTTCGGTGCATGCTACCAAGTTTATTATCTTTATTGTTTCAGTTTTTTGAAAGGCAATGTGACCCAAAAGAATCCATCCAAATTTTGTATTTCGACCAATGATACCATCGTTTGATTTGTGGAGCCCATCTAATATCAATTTAGTATATTCGTCTGTTCCAAGTAATAAATCAATTGGACCTGTTTTATTGATCGTTGGATCCGCTAATAACTTGTTCTGCAAGGATGCTGTATCAACGCGTAGTTTTTTGGGATAGTTCGTGACATCAGTTCAATATTTAGGACTAAGTTATTGGAGAATCTTGGTTTGAGTTGTGCTTGAATTCTCTTCTCCATTTTGACAATTTTGGCTATCCAGTGACTAGACATTTCAAAGGAGTAATTCCAGCCCACTTTAAAATTCTTTGTTGTTTTTATTTTTCAATATTAAAATCAATATTTTTCAGTAGATGAAAAAAAAAATCGATTCACAAGTACATAGAACAATCCATTTTACTCTATTTTAATATTTACCCATGTTTTGTTCAAGAAATGTGATACTTTTCCTATACAGTAGATGGAGAGGAATGTTTTAAACGAGATTATCATAAAGTAAAATTTTCAGTGGAAATGTTAATTACGAAGTCCTGCATTGTGGCCCTCGATTTGTATCTTAGGCCTTCAAATTTGACATTTAACTGATTATTCTATAAAATAGAAATGTATTTTTTTTTAAATCAGATTTCTAAGAATTGTCTATAACTATTTTAGGTAGAATTATCTACCTTGCATAAATCTTAATTAATAAAATATTTCTTAAAAAACGTCCAGGACTATATATTCCCGGACAGTTTTGAAACCGTTAAAATTCATGTTAAATGCATTAGAATAATAAATAAGTTTTTATTTTATATTAGTTCGTCATGTTAATAAATAAGACGAACGGACAAGTATGGTGAGTGGGAAAAAATTTAGGAGCTGAATTTATATCTGGATGTAAATGAGAAGTGATTTGTTGACGATCGATAATTCAATTTATTCCGAATAGAGAAAGTTGTTTGTGGACACGAAAAACAAATAAATAATTTATCTACAGGGTTATGTTCAGAAGTATATAATTTAGTATACGTATTTTGTCAGGTTAATAATTTCCAGTTTTTTAAATGTTTTATGTGTAAATAATGTCCTAACAATTATAGCTATATAGAGACAAAATAAAATTCATGTGTTTGACAGTATTTTTTTAATTTTAATACTATGTAATTAGTTAATTAACAAAAAATTGGAACCAAACATAAAATACATTTATCACTGAATAATAAAAAAAAATGTAAATTTTGTGTGAGAACTATTAGGAAATAGTACGACAGTTTATTTCTAAAATATTATTTTATAAAATACAGTAATAGTTTTGATTTTATGATATCTCAAAATTTAGTTGGGCATTGAATCAACTAAGGATCTGTACTTTTCAGGGGCAAATTCACTTCTAATCTGTTGTATTTTAGCTTTAAAATCTGGTAATATCAGTTGGAAGTCCACGAAAGAACAGTTATATTGTGATCAGTAAACCACTGGTTTCAACTATAAGAATAAATATATTATTATGCTTGTGGTTTGAACCGTATAACTGGCTTGCCCCATTCTGCTAAAAAGGGTAATTTTCGCTATCAATATCTACACGATACTTGGTATTTGATACTGTTTTGCAGTCTTTAAAAACACCGTAATCGCTGCCAGGCAGTCCCAAATCATAATTCCTTCGTAAAATGTTACTATACTTTTAAAGAAACATGTTTAGCTACACGTGTAGTACAAATCACTCGTTTGCGATAATCATATGTCCAATTTCTTAAAACATAGAGAAATAATGATTTATGCCTACTTGGCATCTTCAAAATTAGGCTATTTTGAATTTATTTATGGTACCATAAATGCTGTGAATTAGAAACAAATAATGTAAAACAGTCAGATACCAAGTAATCGCGAAGATAATGTTAACAAAAATTACAGGAGAATGGTACAGCCTGTCATACGTTCAAAACCACAAGGAAGTGGTTTAGCGACCACGTTCTAACTTTTCTTTCTCGGAATTCCAACAGAAATTACCAGAACTTAAAGCCAAAATAGTGCAGATTTGGAATGGATTTGTCCCTAAAAAGTGCACATCCTTTGTTGTTTCAAGCTCCAATCGAATTCGAGCGGTCATAAAATCTAAAATCTACTTTGTCTCAATATAATAATGAGGGTTCCACAAAAAATATTTCCAAATTAGGCATTGGAAAAAATCACGCTTCTTCTTTTTTAAATATGAGTTTTGTCTTTGTCGGCCACGGCCTATTTTAGAAAAAAATTTTGTGAATAATTTTTAGTTTATAGATTATAGATTATGGATATTACAAAAATGTTGGTCAGTTGGTTAGTTATTTGGCTTTGACGTTTCTGATGAATAACATAATTCAATGGTTTTCCTTAATGTTTTTTATATTTATATAATTTTAAAGGTTTTTAATTATTATTACATTCCATTAATTTTTGTTTTGCCATCTTTTCTCACTCTTTTGTTTGTTTTAGTATAGGCCTTGTTTTTATCACTTTTTACATATTTAGGTCGTTTTTAAGTTGATATCTAACAGTAATAATTTCTATTTTTGATCCAATTTACTGTTCGAATCATTTGGCATCTTTAAACTTTTTATTTATTGTGATGTTTGTTTACTTTAAAACAACAGTTTATTTATTATTAATTTATTTAAACACTTATTTATTTTATAACACAACTATTCTAATTTATATATACTTCGAATTTCTTTAGACTGATCACTATTTATATTCACCACTGTATATCTACTAATTACTATTTATCTTCACTGTCCATATAACAACTAACTCTGATGGCTCATCCACCAATATTTATATACAAATTGGTGGACTAGAATGTTCCTCCACCAAAATTACCAGAATTTACCAGAAACGTTATCACGTTATATTTAGACAAGAAATAGTATCTCGTTGACTCTGGAATGTTTGCGAAAGTGTCTCCACCATAGTCGTCACATAGGTTTGGTCTTAAGGGGTTTAATTATGTATAATAATCGGACAAGTTGAGCCTCAAAGGCCAAATAATACAGAGAGGGACTTGGAGTATTAGAGCATGACTGAATAATGAAATGGCTCACATTACATTATTATAGACTATTTGAAATTGTTTTGTGTTACTTACCAAATTATTGGAAAACTAATATAATGTAATAGATATATCGCAGATGGCACTTGATGTTAATTTTCATAGCTATGCAATTTATACGATTTAATATTTTTATAATTTTGACATATAAAGTGACATTTTGTAATCAAGCAAGTGTCAAAATTATTATCACTTTCTCTGAATACAGACCCATTGTAAAAAAACTAGAAATTTATTTATCCATAATGTGTAATTTAACTTTCACCCAACCCGACAACAAGTGGTTGAGAATAATTATATGATTTTCTAAATATGTCTGTGAAAGTTATCCAACTGACAATGCTAACGGAAGTAATATTAGTTGCATATAGTGAGATAATGTTATTCAAATGCTTTAAGTGACCGAAAGCATACTTTAATTTAGTTACGCCGCGAGACGAGAGATTTTCGTCTCTCGTCTCGTCTGTCTCGTCTCGTCTGTCTCGTCTCGTCTCGTCTCGTCTCGTCTCGTCTCGTCTCGTCTCGTCTCGTCTCGTCTCGTCTCGTCTCGTCTCGTCTCGTCTCGTCTCGTCTCGTCTCGTCTCGTCTCGTCTCGTCTCGTCTCGTCTCGTCTCGTCTCGTCTCGTCTCGTCTCGTCTCGTCTCGTCTCGTCTCGTCTCGTCTCGTCTCGTCTCGTCTCGTCTCGTCTCGTCTCGTCTCGTCTCGTCTCGTCTCGTCTCGTCTCGTCTCGTCTCGTCTCGTCTCGTCTCGTCTCGTCTCGTCTCGTCTCGTCTCGTCTCGTCTCGTCTCGTCTCGTCTCGTCTCGTCTCGTCTCGTCTCGTCTCGTCTCGTCTCGTCTCGTCTCGTCTCGTCTCGTCTCGTCTCGTCTCGTCTCGTCTCGTCTCGTCTCGTCTCGTCTCGTCTCGTCTCGTCTCGTCTCGTCTCGTCTCGCAGTCACTACTTTAATTCATATTTTCTTTAAAAATATATTTCGATTAACTACTTGTTATAAAACAGGGACGTTTCTCTCCCAACAATGCAAATGCTTTATTTCAAAGATACAGGGTGTTACAGTTTTCAATTTTTACTTCTAATCTAAGTCAAAATGCAAAAAATATTAAAATGCGCTTTTTATTAGTGATTTAAACATCTAATTAATTGTGTATGAAAAAGTGAAAAATTTAGTGGTGTACATATTTTTTTGTTAAAAATTATTAAAGAGCCTGTTGTTATATCTTTTTATTTCATAAAATATGTGCTTTTTTAGGTACATTTCCCAATCAAAATTTTATTTAATTCATTAAAGCCCTTTCGGAAATATTTTGAAGAACCGAACAAATTACAACAGATTGTATATTTGAAATAAAGCATCTGCGGACACATGTTGATAGGAACTATTTGCCTTATTTTTTGGATAGGGAATCACCCCACTAACGATGGCACATGTTTTTTGAAACACCCTGTATAGTATAATAATAAAAAAGTATCTACCTAAAAATTCTCTTGGAATAACAATATCTTGTTATTCAATTTTTATATCCCTTTTTATATCCCTTTTTATATCATACATTATTACATAATGTTCAGTGATAAATTCTTGCCGCTTTCTCTGTTTTGTTCTGAAATAAGCTCGCATTGAAGCCTTTAGGTCACTAACAGGTCATGAAACACGCAGGATTTGACAAATGGACTACGGCTTCAGATTCGACAAATCCGTCAAGTCGGCTAGGGTCACCGCCTTACTCATTTGTCTTGCTTTGGTTTCGAAACTTTGTTTCACGCGTGAAATGCACTTATACCGTTATTATATTACGCTATCTGTATTTTATTGTATGTAGTGTAACGATATTGATTATACCCGGTGACAGGAGGATTGTTAAGAAAATTGATAAAATAAAAAATGAGTAATAGACTATGGAACAAAGAATATAGGCAGGGATATGTAATTATGAAATTTCATGTTTGGATTTATATAAATGTACACCAGCTGTCCCTTTCTTTAAAGGAATTATTTAATCATTTCTTTCAAACATTTTTTATTTATTAATAATAATAATAATACTGGATTGGTAACAAAACTATAAGAAATAATAAAAAAAAATTGAAATATACAAACAAAGAAAATTGAAAAATGCAAGCTTAGATCATTATTTGATGACCATATCTATTGATAGGACATAATTTTCTTCTTTTAAATAATAAACTTATTTTATGATTATTTCTCGCGTTCTATATAAAAATATTTATATCTAATTAAGACTTTATTTTATCTTTTAATGTATTTTTCTTTAATTGTAGGTAGTATAAAAATGTTGTTTAATGCTAATCCCTAAAATTTAGTAGGTACTGATATTTAACTAGTTTGTCTTTGTGAATTATGTTTAGTATTTTCAATAGAATCGTTTTGATCATAAATATTTTTCACAGGACGATAAAATGGCTGAAAAAATCATTTTTGATTGCCGTCATTACATTACAATAATAGAAATAACATAATTATTAAACAATATAATGCTTAAGAAATGTTAAACAATAGTCATGTTTATTACAATGCAAAGCGCATAAACAATCTGTACCTATAGTTCATAAAAAATCCTTCAATAGATGTCTTAATAATAAACCAACTTTTACTGCTATTCACTTGCTTCATATAACAACGAAGGCCATCTTGCAAGAATTTCAAATCGTGTCTGCCCCGTGGTAACGGTACATTTAGCTTATTTTGAATTATACCTATCGTTCGACTATAGATGAACGTGGTTTCCACAATTTTGGATAATTTCACGAGTATTAAAATTTATTGATGTCATTAAGGTACGTAAAAGGTCATGATTTGTCGTTTTTAGCCCAAAGTAATGTACAAACAAACGAGACTAGCGAAAATACCTTTAATGGTGTTTTGTAAAAAAATATTTCATGGTTCTAGTTAATAGAAAGTTTTTCTTGTGAAAGTACAATGCTTTTGATGACGTTCATATAAGAAAAGGTAGTAACAAAGTTAAATACCTAATTTCATAAATTTAAACATCTCCTTTGCATGTAACTAATTTTATTTTTAGAAACAAATGCATTTGAAATTAAGGATAATATAAATAGCCTTATAAAATATCGATTCACTAGTTTTACTGACTAGAGAAGGTGCTATTAAAAAAGGCTCAAATTGACCATTGGAAGAATAAAGACCGTTAATTCTGATTTAGAACAAAATCCACAATAGATCAAGAGTCCTATGGATTACGATGTAATAGAGAAAGTCTATGACGAGAAAGAAATCTGGTCTGCATTGTTCCTTGACATCGTATAGGTGTTTGAGGTCTGGCATAAAGAAAAATTAGGACAAATGCTTTCAAAGTAGCATATACAACTTTTAGAATTGTCTAGAAGTATCTAGAAATGAATTTAGATGCAAAGCTTAAAAGCAAAGAGATAACAAATCAAGAAGAAAAATAGTATATTACATTAAGAGTGTGGAAAGTGACATTTTTCGCACAAGTGGGAAATATTGTCGCACGAGGCACAAGCCGAGTGCTACTATCACACAAGTGATGTACAATATCTTTTCTACGATCACAAAATAATTTCATCAATTATTATATTCAATTATATATTATAATAATTAAAATGTATTTAAAAAAATAATCAACAATAATCGTATTTATTCAATTTTCATATTTTCTAAACAAAAAAAAAATTAAAAACAAAAAAAAAAATAAAAAAAAAAACAAAAAAAATTCTGGCACCGCCAGGATTTGAACGCGGTCGCTCGCCAGGTCTCAAATGGCAAAGTTGGTAAGTTTGACGCTCTAACCAACTAAGCTAATAGGCCATGCGTCAATTTAATGATCCAATCGGTTATGTGTTTAACCAGAATAAAGAGCAAACATATCTTAGTTATTTTAAAATTATTTTAATAATAATTGTTAAAGATAAATATCTAAGATCTAATTTACAACAATTTCAATAATTTAACAATCATATCGATTTTAGTATTAATATGGACATTACAAAGATCAAAATAGAAATGATGCATTTGACATTTTATGACAGCTGCTGCGGAAAGTAGCATATTCGTACACGGGTGGAAAGTAAATTCTTATTCATACGCGTGTGATATACGGCACTTTCCATAGGACTATATAGTGTGATATGTGTCACTTTCCTAAGTGGTCGTAGGAAAAAATAATTAGATGTGAACAACGACAAACAACTGCTAGACTATGCATTTTTACAAAAGTCGAATTGCAAACATTCACGGTGTCATCCACGTAGTTGTCAAATTATTATGAGAGAGCATGGGAGAGTCTTGTTACAAGGATTGTTTATGGTTATAATTCGAAATTGACTCAACATAAGTCTCTAAAATGCATGAAAGGTTTTCAAAATTACATTAAGAAAGTATATTTGCATTTTTAATGCCAGGTTTAATTTTATGTCACTTTTTCATATTGGATACCAAATCGTGGAAAAGAGAAAACTTTTTCTGATTTCCTATTAATACCATGGGATAAATATGTAATATGAATTAAGTTAGGGTAAAATATCTGTACATTTTTCCCTGCCTTAATCATATATGGGCAGCATCCGATAAAAAATTAGCTTCTCGTGTGGTACAGCGTTAGGTAAGAAAAATTTTGACAACTAGTCTTGAAGGTAACGTGTTATTGTCAATGAATTTGTTTTTTCTAATTGTTTCGACCCTATTAAGAGAAACTACTGCTTAGCACTCCACTCATCAAATAAGCTATGTATCGACCCGTGGAATCTGTGGTTTCATCTATAGACATATAAAAATAAATTCAAACTCGGATCTGATTTTGTCTATAACAGCTATGTATAAGGAATTGATATTAGTTATTCTTAAAGTTATGTCACTAAGTATTTTGAATTTGCAATATTTTTGAAGATGCGAGCTCAACCATCATTGGATAATTTCGATAAAGGTATATTGGATGCTACTAGGGCTATTTTCTGTTCATTTGATCGACTTGAGAAAGATTTTTTTAAAGGAAAACAAAGCAAAATTAATATTTGAAGACCTAAGCTTAGGACTATCGAATAGTCAGATTAGTTCAAAAAAATTGGGACGAAAAAATGCCATCAAATTGAAATATAAAATACAGAAAAAATATCAAAAACTTAAACGTACAATTTTGCTACAAACTGAGCAGTACACTTTGTCCATTTTTAAAAAAAAAAACTTTATATGGCTTAATCCAGTTTACAATACCACTGATTTTCGACATTTTCATTAAATCTGTCTGATTGATTCATAAGAGCCCAAGCTGTCTTAATCGAAAAATAAAACAAACTAACCACTTTAAAAATAGCAAATTACCTAAAATCTACCTAAACATTAAAGGGTGTATACTAGGGTGCTTCGTTTGAGACGACTATTTTTTTTTCTCACTCCATTGATGAATTATTGTTCTAAACATAGAAAAAAAATCCCTACCAAAGGAGAGCACTTAATTTTAATTTTAAGTACTCGCTAAATAAATTTAAAGTTTTCCCATTTAATTAACCCGTAAAAATGAATTTTTTTGCTTAAATTATCTATAGCATAGCGACATTTTATGTCATTTATTTGATCATGGGTGGAAATTGGAGAGGGATAATTCCTCTTTAAAGGCTTTTACAGCTAATTTCCAACTTATGAATTATATTGCCAGTAAAAAATTGTGTAGTTGTTTTTTTCTCAAAAATCGTGATTTTTCGACTTTTTCTCTTAAACTATTCACTTGACATTAAAATTGCAAAGGACCTTTTTGTAGAGAATTTAATTTCGTACAAGATTGATTAAAAGCGGAACCTGCAGAGTAAATTGTTTCTGAGATAAATTTGATTAATTATAAGAAAACAATAAATGACTATTTTTTACTGGCAATATAATTCAAAAGTTAGAAATTAGCTGTAAGAGCCTTTAAAGAGGAATGATCCCTCTCCAATTTCCACCCATGATCAAATAAATGCCATAAAATGTCGCTATGCTATAGATAATTTAAGCAAAAAAATTCATTTTTACGGGTTAATTAAATGGGAAAACTTTAAATTTATTTAGTACTTAAAATTAAAATTAAGAGCTCTCCTTTGGTAGGAATTTTTTTTTCTATATTTAGAACAATAATTCGTCAATGGAGTGAGAAAAAAATAGTCGTCTCAAACAAAGCACCCTAGTGTATACCTTCATAATGGGTATTTTTCGAGGTATTTTCGAAAATATTTATGTAGGTATACCTATAGTTCGGGACACATTTCTAATGGGAGACCAGCACACTGTGTTGCCACGTGAAAAAAATTATAATCAATAAATATTAATTTTAAGTATATTTATTTAAAAATAGGAAAACAAAAATAAAGTAATAAGTGTCTTAAATAAAAGATAAATGTTTGCAATCAATTATAATTATTATGTTATCTGTACGAAAAGGAAGAATGAAACGGTGTTGTTATGGAGAAGGCATATTATGTAGAAGTGACACACGTAATAAATCATTCAAAAGCAATATTTATGAATATTTTATAAATTTTCCAAAGCCTTGCCTACAATATCGTAAAAAAGTATCAAATCATCGGACAAAATACATATTAAAACATATTCAAAATGGGCATTATTGGTAAAAATATACCTATGGTCTTCTATCGATTGATGATGTTACTACAGGGTCGACAAATATATTATTTTGAGTGAATCTTTTTCCCTAAAAAAATTATTTTTAATGTATTATCTGGTATTACACAATATTTTTTTAATATTAAATACTACTTCGGTAGACATAGTAATATGGATTAAAAATGTTATGTTGATCCTCATAATATTAAATAATTTATGTTATTAATTTTACCCGTGATTAACTTTAATCTTAATTAAAGTGTTTTTGCAAGTACTAATAGTTGGTTGGCATAATTAATTAGAATAGAGATATAATTATTATTTGTTTTCATTAAGTTTTTACACACTAAACAAGTATTGATACCTATAACCTTTCAATCAGCACCCATTTTTCCCTTGTGGCGGACGTCGATGACTCTTCAATCACCTTTTTAATTGCTCACAACTATGTGCTTCCACAAAGTTATAATCAAGTGACACACTATCAACGATTTTTCTAATGATTGTGATTTCTGTAGAGATAATATTGCTTTCCCAGCCATTGTTGATCAAAACAGTACGAAACTTTTGAATTACTGCCATTTCAACATGGCGGCTGCGCTTGCGCTCATCACATGATAAAAAGGCCTATGTTATTAGAGCATGTTTCTTGATTGCATATATGAGGAACGTTTGTCCTTGATGTCCTTGACGGCTTTCTGCATAAAGGAAGCAACCCACAAATTTGAGATTTTAAGACTTTCGCACAATATTGCATTAAGAACCGTAACCTTTTCTGCATAAAAGATTCAGGCCACATTCTGGTGCCTAGCGTCATTTGTTAGCCAGTGAACCAACTGACTAAATTGGTTAGGCAAGTAATCTGCCTGCAGAAGCAATTCAAGCGCTTGGTTGCTTTCTGCATAATACAGAAGATAGTTGGTGATAGTAGAGTGAGTGTGAAGTATTAAAATGGGAAAACGAATATTTTTGTGATACAATATGACTGATAATATTAGCACATCTCAAAGAATTCTTCTAATGACAAAAGCTATTGAATAGCAGAAGGAGAGCCCAAGCTTTGGGCAGGTAAATTGTGTATTAAGATAATAAATAGAAAAATGAATGTTGAGAATAAAAAAGTTAGCTGTTTAAAAACACGTAAGATATTTCTTAATATTTTTTTTTTCTAAATAACAAATTTTGAAGACACTTAAATAGATATCAGAAAGATAATTGGGTCGTCCGGCAATATTTAAAGACTTGCTAAAAACAATGTGGCTTGAAGTAAAAAAGTATAAAATTCAAAGATATGGGACAAAAAATTGCATGCAATTTTATGAACATATAACTGGCACGGACATCGACAACATTGTGGATGGATTCAACGGACCGCCTGATTTTGAACTGGAAACTGTGATGGTAGAATAAATTAAAAAGACAATAAATATGTATTATTTACCTTCTTCCTTTAATAATAAAGTATCTTTAACCAAACAGTACTAAAATTTATTTTACAGAAAAGAACCTATCGACAAAAATCAAAAAGTGAAATATCTTCTTTTTAAAATTTTTAAGGCTAGAGCCGCCGCACATTAGGCAGACATTCGGCCACATATCTTCAGTAGCCAAACGTCTGCTGCAGCCAAATCCTATAATCTCTTACGAGTCTTACGCCTAGAATTTGAATTTACTACATAAAGATCTGCGGCTCATTTTCGGTGGCTAAACTTCTGCCTAATGTGGAGCTAGCCTAAGAATTCATATTGTATACGCATATTTAAAGCCCATGCATTTTTTATAATTATCAGAACGTTGACATTTAATTACTCAATTATATTTTAACGATAAATTAAATGTGACTGCAGCGATAAGTCGTGCTTATAAAATGAGTGGAGTCAGTAAAAAACAATTTATACCAACAAGAAAGAGGAGGAACAAAACAATCGTGAATTGAAATCTCCTGCAAGAAGAAAAAAGCGGATAAGGCAGTCAAATTCTCGCGAATATACATATGATGAGCATTTTAAGAGCTTATTAAGAGGAACTGTGCATAATTATCTTTTTTAAAACATTCCGCCGACTTTGAATGCATTTTATATTGCGAAATACGGAAATACGGGGTAACTGTTTTACGCTTACCACTGTATCATTGCGAGCTTAACCTAATCGAGATAATATGGAATCAGGTAATGTGCTATATTGCTTTGAACAACTTTGAGTTCAATATGTTCGTTCATTGATAGATGAAGCATTTGAACATGTCACTGAACAAAATTGTTGAGAGTGAAATTTCAGACCTTAACGATGACTTATGTATTGCGTAAAATTCATTGTTTATTGTTTATTATTGAATATATAAATTTTGATATAAAATTTAAACCCTTGTCGATATTTGCCTGAGACCGGACCTGTTTTTTTTTGCCGATCTATGGCCGATCCCAACATAGCGACGGCTGGCAACGGCGCGTTTCATAAGACTTCACACTGCATTTTCGCACACTCGCACTATAGAACTACACATTATAACTACCTGACAAGGTTTCATAGTTTGCGATGCGGATTATTCATTGATAAATTATACGTATAAATTAAATTGAGAATGTAAAATAATGTTTAAAAAGTAATTTTTATTAATAATATGCCAATATTTTGAAAAAATCAAAATAAATATTTATTTGCATAAAATATGCAAAATATACTTAATATGCAAAGTGCATATTTGCCTAAGTCCATTCATTTTCTTTAAATAACCTGTTATTAATTTTATTTTGTGCAGTTTTCGTAGTTGACACATGTATAATGTTCGATCCCACGTACTTTTTTATAGGTCTGGTGATAGACTTTGGAGGATGCTTTTAAGTTGTACTATTCCTATTTGTGTTGAAACACATTTTAAAATTACAATTCTAGGCCGATAAATGAATGTTACACCTGTAATATTGGTTTCTGTACCCTTTCAACTAACAATAATTTACCGGTATTTTACACTAAAAAACCTCTACAAAAACAAGCGGCAATAATATCAGGTATTATCCGATGAAGCTGGTAATTTTTGGATTCGTGTTTGATTTGTTAATAAGATAATTCCATGTTGCTGAACATCGGCTATCTGCTTTGAGTGGGTCAGTGTAATTTTTTTATTTGTTTGAATGCACCCACAAAAGAGATATTGCGCTGGTCATGTGGGTTGTTATGGTTTAATACTATGGAAAACAAGTTTATTTCCCAACATTTTAGTTAAATAATCAATTTCATTTGAACTATTACAAAAATAAGAAAAAACTGGTCTTTAAATGGTATTTAAAAATGATTTTAGGTTAAGTTTTCTTATATATAGAGATTGTAATGCCTACTAGGCCGACGTTTGTATTGCTCCGCCCTTTTGTTCAATTTACAAATAAATTAAAAGCTCGCGTCTCAATTATTTCCGCTCTTCTTGTAATAACATCCAATCTGGTAGTCATTCTCTTTTTCGTAAGACATAAACAGCGTGATGGCGCTCTTAATTTATGTGTGTTAATTTTAAATTTCGCCTATATTTACAAGTCTAATGGGATGCTGGAAAATAGTACCAGATGTTGCTCTCCGCTATTTTATTACCAATGTAATAAATATTAACAGTAATGATAAATATTAAAAAAAGAAGAGTAGGATTTATGATAACGACCAGATAATAATGATTCCCTTTTTGATATACGATTTTATTGACCAATTTTAAATTATTGTGTTAATGGTTTAAATTTTAAATTTAACGATGAATTACATATGAGTTAATTGATTTAAGAACATGTTAAACTTAATGAAATTGGAAGAAATAAGACATGGATATTTGAGTTCATTCATTTAAGTGCGTCCACAGTTTATTTTCTTTGTCTAATACTAAATCTAATAGAATAATGTAATATTTCAGGAGCCAATTTACCGTTAAAGGTTTTGTTGATTAAAAACTGTGTAAGTTAGAATCTCTGTGATACGTCACAATTTGGGATTTTAGTAATAAATAATTAGTAATCAATAAGTGGGATAAATTTACTGAGTCATAATCATAATTGGGGTTGGCTGTGAAATTTAAATTTTTGGATTGGTACTTTGGCTACTTCTATACTTCCCCGTGTGTCTCCCGATATTACCTTTATAATTTGTCCATAGTTTATTAATATTATTGAACTAATGTTTAATAATAATTATTAAATAATCAACCTTATAGAATTATAGATGATCGCATCTTGAAACAAATTTACGACATAATTAAACACGGTTTTATGTACAGGATGTTATTTAAATAATTAATTAATTTAGATGTGAATTTGTATAAAGCGTGAAAATATACGGGTTGTTCCAAGAAATATTTTGCATGCCCCCATTTTTTATACGAAAATGACAATATGTCAATGGGATCTTCAGTACTATTATTCGAGATATACTTAAGATGAGTGGCGTCATCTCATTGAAAACAGATAAAAGAAAAGTTAGCTTAAATAAAAGGTTTTTTATTCCAAATTCGACGGTATATGTATGTGCTAAAATAAAAATGTTAACATAAAAACATATTCAATTCATCATATTAAACGAAACAGCTAAGTATTGTTTCCATTTTAAAGCGTCCCGAAAACGACTCAATCAACGCACCTCCACCAGGGGACCGACCCCGGCTCGACTGCATTGACATATTCCAGAGGGAACCCGATGGCATTTCTGCATTGTCCCGAGTACGCTTCCGTATACATTGTGGAGAGACTGCACCGAGCCCAGACCGCACGGCAGACAAAAACCATTTTTCCAAATGGAATTTGAGGCGTGCTGAGCCGCAATTTCATCGAATAACCAATCGTTCAATTTACCCTTTTATCGGCGGCGGCTTATTACCGACACTACGCCGCCGCTACCACCCACTACCGCGTTCAGTTCGCCGAAATCAAAAAGTAATTTGCAGTAACGCTGCATCACGCCTCAGAGAGACATTTTTGAGGAAACGAACAAGGATTACGGTTTCCAACGCTCTAACAGAAATTGTTAGAGATGGCGAAATGAGTACCGACCTAATTTATTTTATCTAACATGGTTGTACGGCACTGAACATTTTAAAAAGCAAGATAACTAACTATAGGTGTTGCTTTTGAAATCTGTGCACGATCAGATAAAGCAGGATTTTTAAATTGTTTTTATTTTATTCTCCAGAATTCTTGACACTAGAACATCTATTCTTATTGAGGATATTATCACCAACTGAAGACTTCAGAATGTGGTCCACTGAACACGATTCTGCGATCCAACTATCGGCCGATTGCTTATTGTTTTAACTATTTAACTTGTAACGACTACACCTAGGTATATTTATACGAGTCATACCAGATTTTGTAGGGTAGCGTTACTGTGTGGTCAGCGGAGCCCTGGGGCTCCGCAAAGCCTTTGTGCGGCTCCGCGAAGAAAATAATAGTCATTACAAAAAAAAGCAGTACTATCGCTATAACAGGTCTTGGCTTGAGGACCTTTTTTTTTCAGTAAGAGGAAGTAGTTTTTTTTTTTTTTTTTTTTTTTTTTTTCCTGGGCTCGTCTGACTATGTGTCTCCGAATAACACTGAAGCCTATTGGCTTATTGTGTTTAGAGAGGAAGTAGTATATGAGTTTGTTTTTTTTTTAGAGGCCAGAGGAAGGATGGTATGATTTTGAGGATTTTTTTGTGAGGGCTCCGCGAAGAAACGGGAGGGTCTGGCTTAGGGCTCCTTCAAATATTTCGTTTTTCAAAAGGTTCCATCATCAAAAAAGTTTGAAAACCACTGTTCTAAGGTATAGTGAAAACACGGATTGTGTTTTCCAATATACAATACGACACATTTACTTATATTCAATGGTACCAGCCAGTCACAACACTAACGGTTTATATAGGTAGTCTAAATCGTTTTACATTCATGCGTGGTTTGTTAATGGGTTAGCATACAGATTTGTATCATCAGCAAAAAAAGGCTTAACGGTTTAATGAGCTAAGTCACTTGAGAAAGCAACTAAAAGAAGAGGTCCAAGCACTGCTCCCTGGAGAACGCCACTTGTTGCCAATCTGATTGATCGACTTTTACCATAAAATTTCTATCGGTGATTTAATCTTTTGTCCACTGTTGTATTTTTTTCGAATATTCAGATGTTCAAGGTTAACTAGTAGTCGTTTCTTGGGTACTTTGTCGAAGGCTTTCACGAAGTCCAAGTATATTGTCATGGTTCCATCATATGACCTTAAATGTCATGTGTGCGTTCTGTATCGTTGGCATCGATAAGTTATTCGAAAAGGCCTTAGGGTTTTGATGGCAATGGTAGCGGGACTTACAAATTTAATTTGGCTTGTCAATAGAAATTAAATTTTAAAATGGTTTAATGTTATAATATGTTATGAAAATGGAAAAGTTGTATAGTGTTAAAAGTTAGAAAGTAGAAGTTAAATAAAGCTATAAAAAGATTAGGTTTTGTTCAAAATAAAGAGAAAAGTGAATAAAAATGTTGAAAAGAGAGACCAAAAGGAGGAGTAAAAGTACGAGGATAATATAGAGAAAAGCAAGAGGAGACCAGGCAGGAGTACAGATAACAGAAGGCAGGCGGACCAGGACATTTTAGCGTGAGGAGCGTATCGCTAACCGTACGGTGTTACAAAATTGTCTGTGGATTATAAAATCTTATTATGCCTATAATATATTTTCCAAAGTTTTGGTTTTATGATGAACTAACGACAGTATCTCAGTCGATGTCCATGACTGTATTGGATTAACTTGGAAGGCCTTCTTCTTTTAAACAATGCACCTCAAATTGTGGAATTTTAACTACATATTTATTGGATCACTAGATCCATTAAAAAAAGTCGGACCAATTAATTTTGGCTAATTCGGGAGATACAAAAACTATAGTTAGTTGTTGATTTTTCTCTGATTTGGAATTTGGTCGACATTTAATTAAACATGGGCGGAAATAGTAATGTGAACTGAAATGCCGATGGGCGGAAGATATTTGATATCGGAAATAAGTTGTTAATCGTTTTTAACAAAATAACTGTACCAATTTCAGCAAAAGCTCTGAGGGCGGGAAACCCAAAAGAGCTTAGATTTTGAAAATTATAATAATACATTTATTTCTTATTTTTGCTTTGGAAAATAAATTATTAGAATTAAATAATATGGAGCATCTCTTAAAATGGCAGCGTCCGCCTCTAACAGTTTAGTACATCATCGAAACTCTTAGAGTTTCAGAATAGAATAAAATAAAACCAACAAGATGAGTTGTTAACTGATGGACGATGATGTGCGATTTTTTATGGCTCGATAATGACAATAAAAACGTATGATGGATATCTTACAGCCGTATTTTTAACGCACAAGGAACAGCTCATGTCAAATGTTGATGTATGTATTTGCTTGGCAAACAGTGATGAATGTTATAGGAATACGTGTTATTTTAATTTCTGTAAGTGCTTGCGTTTTGAATTATTGTCTGTAACCCTAATTGAGGAAATAGAAAAGTTACAATAGAAGAAAATAACTAATAATTATTGTTCTTTGCAAGATTTAATATTCCATCATTAAACATAAATATAATTATTGTAATCTACTTTTTTAACATCTGCAAGACTGTCAAGACTTGAGTGTTTTGTTATAGTGATTTTTATAATTGATCTTGCGTTGCCTTCTTTCACCTAGAATACTAATATTCAATTTTCGATTTTTATTTCGCGTTTATAGATGCTCTTACTGGAAAGATAATATCCTTGATTTCACCGTTGTATGTTTATTAGATATAAATTCAAACCGTAACGTTGGAAAATATTTTGTTGTGATAATTTTAATAAAAAAATGTATTGTTATCAGTCTTTGTTTTGCTTGATGGTAATATATTTTTTATTATTTAAAAACATTTGGTGGTTGGAGTAATCTAGTTCAGTGCAATTTATATACTGCTTTATAAATAAATAAACACATAATTTGCTGGTAGTTTAGAGTTTTATGTTTGGTGTGATATATTAATAAAATGCAAGCTAAAAGATCTATTGTGTGCCCTTTTGTCGCTAATGCAGTCAGGAAATAGTATCGATGCTTATAACGACCCTTCCAATTCTGTCTTCTCAAGGAAGTGTAGGATTTGGAGTGGCATCAAGTTAAGTATATCGCCCTCTTCTAATTGCTATGCTCCTAAGTATGGTGCCATTGAATTCTGTGCTACACATTATCAGAATGTGAATGGAGGTTTCGTCCTTCTCCGCATAGAATATGCACTCACTATCTTCTTTTACTACTCTCAGTTTACTAAAGTGGTTCTTTGAGTCGCTAATTCCCGATAAGGATCCTTGTTACAACAATGGGTAGCTTGTTCTTGCTCAGGCAGATACAGGCTTCCAATTTTTTCTGGTTATATTCATCCGGAAATATCTAAATCTGTTTTAGTCCCAAGAGATTGTTATTGGTTCTTCTACTGCTGATATCACAAAACGGCTCAGGTTCCATAAAGGACGCTTGAGTCCCTTTCTTTGCGAGATTATCTGCAATATACCCCGGTATATCACGGGAAGCAAGTGAGAGTAACTATATTTTTCTCGCCTAGCTCATTCGGTTTCTCTACGTATCTCCAGATCATTTTTAAGCTGATTACGTAAGAGCTCAGAGCTTTGATAGCTGCTTGGCATGATGATAATATCTTGTCTGTGATAGTTTTTCTGAATGTTGAACTGGATAGACTTCTCAATGTCATGAATTTCTGCCTGGAAGATGTTTGGATATTAAAATTTACCCAAACTTTCAGAGTGCCTGGCTCTAGACCCATACATTCCTATTCCAGTTTTTTCTATGATTTTGGAACCATTCGTTTGGGATTTTATCGTTCGCAATAATTCCAGAAAATTGGCTTATTTAGTGTAGTTATATTAGGACTTCGTCAGTTATTTGGGGTATTATCCATGTTACAAGTACATTTTTACAAGTACATGTTTTGTTATCGGGTAAAATAGTAACTATAGTTATTGAGGTTTCTAAAAAGAACGAGACTTTTTAATTATTTTTTTTAACTTTCACATGCAATGCATTTGTTAACTTTACCCGATTTAATTATAATTCCGGCTATTTAACCGTGTTTCAAACCTATTTTTACCTAGAAATTATTTACTGTAGAAGTAACAATTATAGTTTTCTATATTGCCTTCGGAAATTTGAGTTAAGCGCTATATAATATTCCGTATCTCTATCTGGTACTATTCAACTTCTTTTGAGCTAATATTTTATGATTGTGGAGGAAACCACATTAATAAAACTAGCGGCCGCGTCTTTTCTGAGCGAAAGCCGTTATAAGAAAGTTTATTTGATGTTATAACCTCTTTCTTCTTTATAAATACTATATAGTAGTTATAGATAGAGATAGTTATATTTGATAGAATCTTCTACTACCGTCCAAATTTTTGGAAACTAAAAGATATATTAATTAATAACAAACGAGACCACTTGAAGGGGTTAAGGGTTAAAATCACATCCCCAACTAGCCATTGATAAAAGGGCATTTGTTGTGAAGTCATCACGCCATCTCTAAATCGGAGTGAGAGGACCGATTATCTTTCTGACAGTGCCTTATCATCATCTACTAACTGTATAGTCCAGGGACAGTGACGATTTTCGGTATTTATTTTTCCAGTCAGCAAACGTGGATAGAGAATTGTATCGTTAGCAATTCTAAGAAAAATTTATATATATTTAGAGGGAGGGGGGGGGGGGTCCGATGGGTTAAGGCCGAAAATCGTCAGAACATACGAAAACACGGCTCCCTTTTTCCAGTGATAAAATAGTTCTAGTAGTAAGAGGTATGCTGAAGTTAAGTAAAAAAATTGTCTGATTAATCTGTGAGTATGGATAATATATTTGGCAAGTGCATAAAACACACTTTTTTCAATGAGTCAATTTTTCCTACGACCAGAACTATTTAAAGAATGTTCCAGGTGTTTTGTATATTAAAGTGTACGCACAGGACACAGAAATAAAATTATATATCACAATATTTTACCTCACCAGTTGGTTTATTTATAGAAATAAAACATAATAATTGAAGAAATTACAAAAGAAATTAGTTAGATAAATTATATTTCCTTTTACACTTTTATATAATAATTATTTTATTTAGAATTCACGAAAGAGTTATTACTGTTTAGTTTTATAATTTTTTTACAGTTTTGACACAAGCCTACTCTACATTATTTATAATTATTGTTAGTTTTGTTATGTCAAATCATTTATACCAGAGGTGTATCGTTGGATGTGCGTTGTAGAAATGGTCCTCTAATTCTGCTAAAAACATAGCTAAATTTTAATGAAAACACTGTACTTTTGACATTTGCGATACTCCGACGCATACCTACGCATTATTGATGTAATCTCATGATTTTACAGTACTAGTTTTTGCAATTTTGAGTGTGATTTTAAGGTCATTACGGTTATTCGTTTTGTTTCGTTCTGATCTTTTGCGTTTTTAGAGTATCTGTCTTTTATAGTTATAGTTTTTAATTTGAATTTTAATTGTGATTTTTGATTAGTGTTTTGTTCTTTTTGTGTTAAAATAAGCTTCATAAGCATTAAGTATCTGCTTTTGGTTGATATCTACCTAATCGTCATCGGGTTCTTGCAACAATGTGAAATAGTATATGGTTTTTTGGTGTAAATGTCAGACGCCTTCATTTTTCAGGTAAGGAATACGTTCTGGTTCGGGGTGCGACTGTTGGGTTTTAGCTATCTGAGCCAAATTGTCGGCTAAGTGTCCTCTTTTGGGGCACCTAGAATCGAAAACTATATAGTAATATAGCATGGTTTTTTTAATGAACCTTTAATAGGTATGCAGATTGGATGAGGGCTTTAGGAAGATATCCTAAGACTGAAACGCTGACTGCCATAAATGCCGTTTTTGGGGCACATTTTATAGAAAGTGACTTCATTCTAGCAGGAACTAGGAAATGTTTAAAAAACATGCTGTACCAGCTATAAGACCTCGTCTCTTTAATAAGTTAATATTACTTCATTCTAAAGCATATATAAAAATGGTTTTTAACTTGTGCCCGTATGATTAAAAGATGTAGGCATTTTAGTTATGTTATAATAGAAATATTTGATACATTGTATTGACCTGGTGGCTACTGGCCATTCCACTTTTACTCCCATTTTTCATAAATTGTCAAATTATTTAAAAACATATAGATACCTAGCTATTTTCTGTTAATGACATTAAAAATGTAAAAAACGTATATCTCATCTATTAAATTGTTATTAACCATAAATAATACTTTTAATTTATTAAAACAAAAATAAAACCTGAATCGATAACTTAAATCACTGAAAAAAAGATGGAGTTGTTTTTATGGAAAATTTTAGGGTTAATAAATACTTTACTAATAAAACTACAATTAATTTATCTTAGCGCGTTTTATTTAAATGTAAATGTATTACCCCAATGAAATTAAGGCCGCTAACAAGGGTTTAGGCCTCGACACTTTAACATTTTTATGGTCCCAGTTGATATGTGTTTGTAAAGAGGCTTAACACTCTCCATTAGATCCTTCTTGGAAAAAGCCTCCAGACTATCTGAAGGTAAATTTACCAAATTTATATATTGGTTTATCTATTACAAATTGCTTTCAAAACAAACGTTTGTTACTCTTAGAGTAAAAAATCTGTGATACTTATTGCATATCAATATTGTTTTTGAGATAGGTGGCGGTGATTTCATATAAAATGTTTCCATATTTTTAAAAATAAATAACTGCCCTAATTTCTATTTTTTGACATTCCCGTATATGGTAAAAAATGTGACATTAACTACTTAGTGGTAAGGACATATCTTTAGGAAAATATAATGGAAGAGTTAATTGGATTTTCTTCTTGTTGATTTTCAAAAACATTAATTTATCATGATTTAAAAATAAATATATGAAATGGACAAAATAGGCCTGCAGAGGCACTTTGTGCGCAATCTTACCTATATCGATGTGACGTAATGAGCGAATTCAATTTGACTTACTTTTGTTAATAGAGACTGGCGTTCTATTTTAAATATACAGTTTACTGGGAAAAGATTATTTAAATATACACCGACCGGGAAAACAAGTACGAAAAAAATTCAGTGGCTCCTGGACTAGTACTGTATCGAAGGAATTTTATGAATGAAACAAATTACGACTATACATACAAATACTACAATAACGGTCGAGCCTACTTACGCTCTTGTCAGACGTAATTTTTTTTGGTTAATTTAAAGGCTTTGCAAGCGTAATTACATTACTACAGTTAAAAACATCGCAAACTTGGCATCAATGTTTTATACAAATATTGCATTTCTGCCGAAGATCATCCGCGTTGACTTCAGAAATTTTGTAAATAATCATATCTGTCTTGGTTATATGTCTATGGTTAAAATGGACAATTATATTTTTATTTTTTAGTGATTGAAATTTAAGCACACATTTTATGTTTGCATATGTATTGTCATGGCTCAAAATCGATTAAATAGACCCGTTTCAAGAACCAAATTATTTGAACTTACGTAATTTTAACCGTACCTCCAGTTTTTGAGTTTTTTCCTAAAAGAGCAAAACATAATTAATAAAAAATATATTTTTCCATTACTCCGAGCCATATGGTGCAATACGAAACCCGATAGCGATTTAACGTCGGCTGTGGCGATGAAACTTTGTAAGTTCATTATGGCCAATAAATTGGATATGTGTGCTTTAGTACTCCGGTTAATAATTATGTTGCAAAATTTAACACGCAAACAACGGCGAGGCTGAAGTGTCCACTAGAAATTGTGAAAATTGATTGATTAAATTCTGTTTAAGTTGGCAGTTTCAATGTTGTCTTTCGGTATATTATGAACTTGGGGGCTTAGTAGTTAAGCATTAACTAGGCTAACTGATCCATGAATTCTCTACAATGATTTTATTTTATTTATAATTACCTAATATTTAATAACAAATTAATCAAATAAAATAATAATACAAATTAATATCACACACAAGTCATTAAAATCAGTAAATAGTTTATTTATACAACATAGTCTTAAATACTCATGTACTACAAAAACGGTCCTGGTTAAACAAAATTAGACGCCAAATAGGTTTAATAATGTTTTATTTCTGAACTTAACCTATAAATTATTCATCTTACTCACTAGCAGCTAATAACAAAGTATGTTCACATGTTACAGAACACTAAAACTATCACAAAATAAACGACATGGACATATATGACAGCACTAACACTTCAGTTGTCATAAAAGTTACTAAAAAGGACTATTTCAATGCGTTTTGTCTAGCTACCAGATCACGTGGGATACGTTTATTGTTGAAGACTCTGTATATAAAACATCTTGCAACTATGGCTCCATAATTTCAAAAGCAAAATAATTATTTGACTCTGGTAATGCTTATGAATTACGGTTTTTTAATTAGTTTGGAATAAGCGTCGAAACGGGCCCGTCCTAAGCACATTGTAACTTAGTATAACGACTAAAGTTCAAATATATTGAAGTTGTAGCGATCAATTAGGATCAAGTTGAATAGAAAACCCGCGGGCATTAACGTTAAATTCTAATCGAATCGAAGTTTCCATACAATAGGTCACAAATATGGTTAAATGTCTTGGAATCGCTTGTAGCCGAGTTTAGAATACTGTTCTGTAACTTAAATGACCTAAGATGTAGCCCAAGTTCATTAGTCTTCGTTAATTAATATGCCAAATACGGCTGTTCTCGGCAAATGGTTTACATTATTGTGATTGGTAATTTTGATTTCTACATAGTTTCGTCGATAGAAGTTTATTGGTTTTTGCGGAAACAGAGCAGAATTGCGAATGAAATTTTTACCCATAATAAGGAGATAATGTCATAAAAGAAGTTTGGATACTTAAAATAACAGAAACAGTGATTAAGTAAAATGTAAAAAAACGTACTCTAAGTGAGAAGGAAATAATTTTAATAATTAGAATTCAAGATTGAGAATATACAAGGAAGAATTAATTAACCAAAATTAGTAAAAGCACGAAAATCAAATTATTAAGTAAAAACAGTAGGTATATTATTTTCCAAGGAAGTAATAACATTGATTAATTATTTTTAATACATATATAAGGTGTTTCATTGATGTAAAATAACTGAAGAATCCTTGACCTAAAATATGATTAAATTTTAAGCAACTTATTTGTAAACAAATGTAAAAAAAATAAACTCCAAATGAAAACAGATGTATATTAAAATTACACAAAAATAGGTAATCATTTGAAACTTGTCCTGTATATTAACAAATATATTAAAATAAATAGAAACCCACGAAAATTATCGGTTAAAAAAGAATTAATAGGATTAACTTTTTTTTTAATACCTTTTGTTGAACTAGATAAAAAATTATTGTTATTATTATTATTTTTTTTTTATTATTTTACAAAATATCAGTTGTGCTTGAATCAATAATTATTCTACAAAAGTCTTTTTAGTATCAGATAAAGCATAATTGAAAAACAACTCACTTGTATCCAATTTGCTGGTTAGTACCTCACTTTTAACACATGTGTCCTAAAGCGGGCAACTTTTCCATTAATTTCCAGTCAGTAGACTATGCTTTGCTTAATGTAAGGTGTGCGTACAGAAAAATATAAAAATTTGAAACACATTGATGTCGTTACCTCGTGATTTTGATTATTAATTTTATTATTAAATTGTCCATACTTATTTTTTTTTGTTTATGATTCGTGATTAGACTCTAATGTTTCTTATATTTGGAATACTTTACTTTAGTTCAGTTTTCTGAGAAAACCAGTTTTGTTTGTACTATGGTACGTTACTTTTGTGTTATATTTAATATACATACAGGGTGTCCCGAAATTAGACGGTTATATTTTAACAGCGTAATCTACATCCTAAAATAGAAGTAAAAGTTCATATAAACATAGGTCCGAAAACGTTTTGTTTTTGAGATACAGGGTGTTAAAAGTGAAGTCCTGATGACACATTTTTGTAAATATTTTCTAAACTTTTAAAGATAACTAAATGAAATTTGGTACAAATGCTTACCTTTTTACGCTCTATTTAATGGACTAAACCTCAGTTTTTGATCATCATAGGTGGGTAAATTAGAGGGGCCTAAGGTAAAATTGCCCTAAGTTTAATTTGTTGACAGTTTTTAACCTTTTTGACTATAAAATATGGAAAAACAATGTTTTTTTTATAATAAAGCTGCTATTGTTGCATTTCGCTAGGACGCACCATTTTCAAGAGAAAAGCATTTGAAGCATTTGAAAAAAAGTGTAAACAATAATTAGTAGGCCTGTGAAATCAGAAATGTAATTTTTTTTAATTTTGGAGAACCGGTGACTAAAGAAATTTTAGAAAATATTTACAAAAATGTGCCTTTAGGACTTCACTTATAACACCCTGTATCTGAAAAACGAAACGTTTTCGGACCTATGTTTACATGAACTTTTACTCCTATTTTATGATGTAGATTACGCTGTTAAAATATGACTGTCTAATTTCGGGACACATATATAATTATAGACTGTCAACAATATATAAAACACAATTTACATTGGTATATAATACTTTTTAGTTTAGATAAGTAATGTTTTGAAAATTTTAAGTTTTAATAATAAACCTTCGGCTTCGGCTACAGCCGAAGGTTACGACAAGAACCGAACAATACATAACATACTTTTCGTTTGCTAGTCAAGTTAGCCGTGTCTGTCAAATTAACTTAGTAAGATTTCAATTCGGCAAAATAAAACTATATACTTTTAATATCGTGTGATCGTAGAAAAAATCTTGTGTGTAATTCGAACAGAAAGCTATTTACCGCTTACAATAAAATGCCGCACTCCTCTGTTATTTATAATTAATTTTCTTTAATAAATCGTTTATTACGACTATTATCGAAAATATATGTTTAAAATTTTCTCTTTTGATGAATTTTTAACTATTGATGTATTTTTTTGCAGGTAAGTATTGCTACATCGCTTCAATACCAGGTGGTAAGTTAATACATTAATATTTCAATTTCCGCACACCTAGCTGAAAACCTTACAATTTTTTTTTTTAAATTCTTATTTATTTTGTTTCTTTATTTTCAACAAAGATATTTTTTCTACATCCATAAGTATATATTATTTATTTTCTACACAAAACAATAAAATGGATATGTATAGGCCATATACGAGGCGTAAACCACTAAGGTCAAAGCTTATATTTCAGAAATCACTTAAAATTCGTATAATTTCGGTGATTTCGCCGAAATCATAGCATACAATTTTATATGATTTCCCTATAAATTGTCTTCAAATTACCTTTTTTTTTTAATTGAAAACTTCTTCACTTCTTGTTTGGTCGACCTTTTTTTTGTCTCTTCCCTTGTGCTTTGATCTGAGCAGCAAATTGATTTCGAAAATTTCGAGAGAATTTGTATTGATTTCGATGAGGTCGAGTGAAAATGGACCTGTATTTCGGGAGTGGTTAACCACTCGACCATACTCGTATTAGTCTACTGAACGTTTATAATTTCATGCCCATTCTAGAGTATATATGAATTCCACAATCACAGTTCATGTTAGGACCACGCTAACTTTTTTTAAATTTTAAATTAGCGGTAATTCTGTCATATTAATGGTCAGCCAGTTGGATAAGATATATTTATAAATGACTGATTCCTCTGAAGAAATGATGTATAATGGCAATCCACTAAATATTCGTTTATTTACAAAGAAACCGTAAATTCGAAACCAATTCAATTATAAATGTTAGAATTAAATTGTAACGTGTTTGCGCAAAAAAAAATTAAACTAAAGCCACATTGTTTGTTTATTTTGTAAAATAGTAAAATTCAAAAATTCAATTCTTCTAAATTAATTTTTAAAATTTTGTAGATTTTCGTTAGCAAGTCGTATAAAAAAATACTGCACTCAAGTGGATTGTCCTTATAGGGCAACTCTTTTTCGACATACTACTATTCTATTTTTATTTCTATCAAACTATATTTTATTAAAAACATACTATGTTTACGCCTCCCATTTTTAAACATTGTCTGTCTGCCTACTTATAATTCAAATATTTGCTTTTTTACGTGAAAATATGAAATGTGACAACTGAACCGAAGAAATTTCCAGATAACACAATTTACGATGATTTTCTTCAGCCCGTATTCCACTCCTGAAATTTACTTCTCTAATCAAATCTCACACTTAATTACATCATACAAGCGGGAAAATATATTTCGTCTACGTCTCTCTTGTTAGAATTTAATATGTCATCCAAAGAAATCTGAAAACGAAATATTACATTTTCCTACAAGCATAAAATGAGAAATAAGCCTATTTAAATTATAATTTGAATTTTATGATCGATATACTCTGGTTTGAAATCTCTGAAATCTTTAGTGCTTCTGTGATGGGCTTAATTCAATACAAATAAGAAAATGTTTCATTTTAAAAAATAAACCTACATCTCTATTGTTATACAAAAAAACCAATACAACTAAAATGTTAAAACACAAGACAACACCTAAAAAATCATTATCATTAAACGATTATGTCTTGAAATTCCTAAAGTTAAATTTAAAATTTGCTAATATTAAAACGTTACTTTAACAGGTGTTGAAAATGTGACCCATTTGCTTCCATACAATAATACAATAATAGAAATTTTGTTCAAATCTATTGCGAACATGTTGTAGAATTTCAAGTGTTATTCTCCTGCACTCAGCTATTATCCGTTGGCTAAGATCTTCTTTTAGGCTTCGTAGCAAAACATTTATTTTTCAAGTGTTACCAAAGAAAATAGTCCAGAGGAGATAAATCCGGTAACCTTGCAGGCCATTCAATTGGGCCTCTCTTTCCAATCCTCTGACCAGGATACCGATTATTTAAAAATTCTCTTACAGCAGCAATATAGTGCGGAGGTGCTCCATCTTGCTGATCAACATCATGATTTGGGTCATTTTCTAATATTTCTGTTATAAGTGGGTCAATTTCATCTTCAAACATGTTTAGGTACACTTCATCAGTTAAATTTTCAGGAATGAAAAGTGGTCCTACAATATGGTTACCTAATATGCCACACCAGACATTTTTTCAGGGTGTTACTCACGGAATAAATGTGGGTTACTGTCATCCCAGTAAAGGCAATTATGACTATTGAAAAGCTCCATTCAGATGAAATGTACACTTCGGAAAAACAAATATTATATAATAAGTCAGGATCTGCAAAAAACACTGGCTCATTTCTTCACAAAACTGCAGCCTCTATCAAGATCATCCTCGTTCAGCTCTTGTACTAATCTTGTTTTGTACGAATGAAATTTGTCAGCTTCTAAAATCCTTATTATAGATGAATGAGAGACACCCTAGACATAGCTGAAGCCTCTGACATGTACTTTGCGTATAATCCAATTAACATGTCCCAAAACAGCGACTTTCACAGCTTCATTTTTGACGACTCACTGCATTTGAATTTTCTTATTACAGACAAAACCAATAAATTAAAATAATTTTAAAAGCAACCAAATTGTGAAGAAACCACAATGAACGTTTGCCTAAATTGTTTTCTTATTTTATTTCTTTACAACTTGTTTTTATTTTTACAAAAATCGCAAACGATAAATCAGAAATTTCGTTGTCATATAGTAGATCTAGTTTTTATTGGAATTGCAGTTGTAAGTTTTTATTAAAATAAGTAATTTAATACCTACTTATTGACTCTTAATAACTAAAATTTAAATGAATTTTTCAATATGTATAATACCAAAACTGCAGGGTTGAGGTTTCTAACGCCCGCCGCACATGCTACCACTCGCATTGGTCGGCACGAGCCTCGTGCGAGTGTTGTAGTTTCAAACCTATGGTATTTATAACAGCACCGCATTTGCTCTCACGTGTCAGCACAGGAACGTACATGAGCGTGTACGCGCACGTGGACCGATGTGACACTTGTGGTCGAGCCACAGTTTTCGAGTGGCAGTGAAGACGAGTGGAAGGTTTGTATTTTTTTTGAGCCGCAAAACTCTTTGAAAATATTACACGACAAAGTATTTGTAGATATGGAAGAAGAATTAGTAGAAGCTGTACGTAGCGAGAAATGTTTATATGATGTAAAACATCCCGATTACATGCGGATAAAATTTAAAGAATTGATCTGGAAAAGGATCGCAGAGGCTCTTAATTTTATGAACTTTTCCAAGTTTTTTTTCTTCTTGCATTTCTTATCAGTGACAATCTATATAAAAATTCGTTGTCAGCATCTGATTCGGAACTCACATCTATCGCCTCCATCGCAAATAGACAAACTGTGATAGAGAGAACTTCAGCGAAACTGCGTGAGCAAATGCGAACCAAGCAGTGTTTACTGTGCCAGTGCCACATTGGCGCCAATTTCGTGAACGAGTGCGAGTGCGACCATGTGCGGCGGGCGTAAAGCCGTTTTCGGATTAACTGTTCAAGTAAAATCCAACAAATCTCAGGGTATCATAAGAAAATAAATTGTTTGCCCTTTAAAATATTTAGCTCTTCTCCCCACTTTTCCCACTTTAAAATTTTAAGGGTGTGATTGTCCCCACCAAGGGGTTTAAGTTGCGGTTTAAATAATATTGTGATGTTTATTTTAAACAACAGTTTATTTATTAATAATTTATTTAAATATTTATTTATTTTATAACACTACTATTCTAATTTATATATATTTCGAATGTCTTTAAACTGTTCACTATTTATCTTCACTTTCCATATAATAACTAATGACTCTTTGTTGAACCTCCACCAATATTTATATACAAATTGGTGGATTCCAGAATGTTCCTCCACCAAAACATCTCATATCTGGAATAGACCAGAAACATTATCACGTTGACTCAGGAATGTTCGCTAAAGTGCCTCCGCCATAGTCGTCACCTATGACGGGTTTAATTATGTATGATAATCGGACAAGTTGAGCCTCAAAGGCCAAATAAGACAGAGAGGGACTTGGGGGATTAAAGCATGACTGAATAATGAAATGGTTCACATAACAATATGCTTTAAATGTGTCCCTTTATAAACAAAAGTCCGAACATTTGTGCATTAAATTTCAGGAAAACAGGAAAGGCTAGGTTCCTAATTTTTGCTCCAAAGGGGGCGCTAAAATCGAAATTTAACACAACAATATTGATATTACTGAATTTCTTATAAAATTACCGTTTCAAAAATGTGCCACACTTAGTACTTTACCTATCTAAATTCTAGGGGTTGTTCACCCCACTACTCGAGGGTTGAAATGTCAATGATGCAATTTGGAAAAACTAAGGAAACTAAGAAAAGGGGGGGTGGATTCTTTTCATTGGACCACACTGTATATCTTTATTCCAGTTTCGTTTTTATTTTTTATGTTAGGTATATATTTTTTGTTTTATTTTTAATTTATTTCTCTAATTTTTTATTTTGTGTAGAATAACATCTCGAAAATTAAAAAAAAATCGTTGAAATGGGTGTAATAATTTCAATAACTGACTTAAAAATAAAACTAACATTTGAAATAATCTAGAAGTGTTCCAATCAATAAAGAAATATTAAAATATTCTACTCAATAGAAGAGCCAACATGTTCATACATAATATACAAATGAATAATGAAGAAATTACAAAAAGGCGTGTAGAATTTAACTGTTAAATATTAAGCAGATATAATTTCTTAATGTATTTTATCTGAACTGATTTAGAAAAAAGAGGAGAAATAGACAATGGCAGATTAAATTTCATTATCTACGGTTAAATTTAGTTATGACTTTACTTCAAGGATTGTTGTTAAAAATGTTTAGAGCATACCTACGTACAAATTCTATAGGTTTATTAGTAGTACCAATAGGCTTTACTCTAAAATGTCAAATTAAAAGAAATACTTAAGCCGATACTTTTTAAGCTTATTTTTGATTAAACTAATTATAATTAGGAATAAGAAGGTTATCCACATCTCAAATGTGGTGTATCCGTAAATAAAAAGAAAATCTCTAAGTCTTAACCACAAAAATTATTTATTGTTTTAAACAGGGAAAGCGACTAGTTTCGGTCAATGACCATCATCAGGCTTGTAAGAAAGTATGCGATAAGACTAAATTTGATGCAAGTGAAACAAAATTATATAACAATTACTGGGTTAAGTGAAACATAAGAATTGGAATTTAAAATTAAACAAAAATTTTAACATGCAATAAAACTATCAGATTATCAACTATCAACTATCAACTTAGTACTTGAACAATGTAAAGGTATTTTAACAATTAATGACAATTTAAAAAGGGGGTGTTAGAAAAGGAAAATTTTACAAATGTTGAGTAAGATCAAATACTTCAAACAAAAAATTCTTTTGAATAATTTGTGGCAAATTACAATCTAATGTTACAAATATTCTAATTTATAGTAGCAATAAAAGCTATAATAGATACAAATATGTGAAAAGTTTTAAGTTAAATGGTGAGGTCATATAAAATTAAGGTATTAAATGTTAAAAGGTAATTTGACAATAAAACATAATATTAATTAATATATCAACCAATATGAGAGTAAATCTTAATAGTTAGAGAGTGAATAAACAAGTAAATATGATAAAGACAATTAAATAGTGTGATACTTACATAGAAAAAGGACTGGACAAATAGACTAAAAAGCTCCTGATAAGGGCTTAATTGTGGTTTTAAATTTCGTAAATTCAATTCCAAGATTAGTGTTCCAAGATAAGCGTTCTGTCCATCGTACTAAATGGGGGTGCTTCTTCATACAAATTATTAGAGACAGATAGGAAAGGCCCCAAGAAAGGGAGTCGTTGCCAACGAACGTGTGTAGCAACCCCTGTAGCAAAGGTAGAGTCAGAGAGCGGTGTCCTGTTGAATCTAGCACGAGGGTGTGTAGCGGTGACCCGCAATAAGAAAAGACGCCAGAACCTGGAGTCTCGACAGAAAGGCACATCGGGAACAACATCCTGATGGTTAAAGTCCATGTATCAGGAGATGTAACTTAAATTTAATTCGCACAAGCACAATTTGTATATCTTAAACTGGGAAATTACGGTTGAAAAAGTACGTGTATGGTGTGTTGCGATAAGAAAGTGATATAAGATGGCCGTTAGTTTGACCGGAAGCAAGTAGAAAATTGACAAGTGACATGAGCGTAAAAACGGTAGTAGAAGAATTATTAGTACATAGAGCTAAGCAAATTTATAAAAATATAAAATTTTTTTGTAGGTAAAGGTAGTGATATCAGGGTATCGGTTCAAGACCATAAGCAAACTGAATTCGAGCTTAACTGCAAAGCAAAGGGCATATTGTCATAAATTGTTAAAATACCTTTACATTATTCAACTACTAAGTTAGTAGTTACCTGATAGTTTTATCACATGTTAAAAAATGTTTTCACTTAACCCAGTAATTGTTAAATAATTTTGTTTCACTTGTATCAAATTTAGTCTTATTGCATACTTTCTTACAGGCATGATGATGGCCATTGACCGAAACTAGTCGCTTTCCCTGTTTAAAACAATAAATAATTGTTGTGGTTAAGAATTAGATTTTCCTTTCCTTTAATTATAATTAAATTAACAGAAAATTCGCAAATAAGTACTTTACAAGTAATTTTGACAAAGAATAATAAATCAATATTTAATTGAATTTTTAAATATAAGCAACATTGCCTCTTCTTCTTTTATATAATACGTTGGTATTTTTCAAATTTTATGGTCTTCATAGTTGTGTGATGTTATGTTGGGTCCCATGCAAGATCTGTTGTTCCCCTTTTTTCTCGCTTACGGATCTAGGAAATAGTCTCGATGTCTGTAACGTTCCTTCCAATCATATCTTCTCAAGGAAGTGTAGGATTTGGTAGGTTTCTTCTAAGTATAATTCTCTTGGATTCTAGAATGCTACACATATAGTCAGAATGTGAATAAAGGTTTCGTCATCCTTCTCACATAATCTGCATTCACTATCTTCTACTACTCTCAGTTTACTAATTTGTCCTTTGAGTTGGCAGTGCCCGGCAAGGATATGCGTAGCTTTGCTCAGGCTGATACAGGCTTCCAATCTTTTCTGGTTACAATTATCGCTTTTTCTACTATCCAATTTTCTTCTAATTTCTCATAATATTGTATTTTTTCTGAAACCTCAGAACGGTACAGGTCCTACTTAGGGTGTTTGAGTCCCTTTCCTTACGAGACTATAAAATATGCAATTTCGTTACTCTTTACCCCGTTTTGTCCCTATACCTAAGTGAGAGTAACTGAATTTTTCTCGCCTAGTTCATTTAGGTCCTTGTAGCTTTGTGGTTTTGAAATTTTTCATAAAAGTGTAGTTCTTTCTCATTTCGTCCTGAGGCTTATCCCAAGTATCTTTGGTTCTGAATCGAATAGACTTCCGTCTGATTATTCAGTTCCTGATCTTTCTATCTCTTGTCCACGTTCGCATAATTAAATGTAGAGGAGTGATATTTAAAATTACCTCCATTGCGGCCGTAGGACAGGTTATCATTGCACCGGTGAAGCAAACACAAATACTTTTGAGATAGTCGTAGTCGCTAAACTAGTTCTGTTACTCTAGGTTACAGCCCCATAAGTGATTGTTGGTCTCATTATTGTTATATACATCCATCGCAGTATGTTCGGGTCACATCCCCATCTTTTACCCGCAATGTTTTTGCATATCATTAGTGCTTTTTTGGCCTTATTTACTTACTTCTTCCCATGTTTCAGAGAAGGTTGTTGTCCAGGTTAGGCATAGATATTTGACTTCTTTTTTCCATTCATATCTATCCCGTCTAATTGGACGGTTTTGAGATTGTGTTTTCTTTTCCTTGAAAAGGCTAGGTACTAGTGTTGTTTTGGTTTATATTAAGTCCCACTTCGTGGCACCATCTTTTTGTCTGTTCTAGTCCTCTTTGAGCAATATCACACAGGATATATTCCAAACTTGTATCTAGCAAATATGACTGTCGTCGGCAAAACCTTGACAGGGTATGTCGAGGTCACTTAATTTGCATAGAAGTTCGTCTACGACTAGGCTCCACAGTAGTGGGAATAGAACTCCTCCTCGTGGACATCCTCTAGTTGTGCAGATGGAGATGGTGTCTGGCTCTATCTGTGTCTCTACAGTTTTCGTAGATAGCACCTGGATGTGGTTCTATCTACTCCTTTATATGCGACTACTTTTCTGACAAATTCGTGTGGCGTGTTCTTAAATGATCCTTCTATGTCTTAGTTGTGCATAATGTATTAGCAACAAATTGGTTAAAGTATCGTGTTAACACATATCAGGATTTCGTTTTAATTCTGTAGAAAGTTTCGTGTTTCGAAAGGATCAGTTCCGTTTTCTTCAATTATATTTAATTTGGAAAAATTAATTTCATTAAAACAGTCGTGTTTCCTTATGGATAAAATTTTGTCTATTCCTAATATTTTTAAAATTTTCTCTAAAGAAAAATTAAATGAGATTAATTTTGACAATCATCTTCGAACAAGACAATCTTAAGTTTGAAACCATAGAATTAACAGTGAAGAGCCAATAATTCTGATATAATATTTTCTTTAAGTTATTCATTTTCTTTTCCTCTATACGCATTTTTCTTCCATTTTTGTTTTTTTTGATCACATTCTCGTCCTCGTCTCCATAAACTATATCCGTGGCGTAAATCTTCTTTCCGCAACACGTTCTAAATCCGAAAATACTGAATCTTTCCATCTATGCAAATCTGCGATCGATCTCGCGGTAACAAATTGGCTACTTCCATATCCGACATCGAATCGCAAGAGACCGGGGAATCACGGCCCTATACCGGTCAGTAGCGTAGAAAAGAAAGTTAATGAATTATAAAAAATGAAATATCGTGTTTTTTTCTACCGTAAAAATTAGGTTATTGATACTTGAGAAAGACACAATCATTTATTTTTTACATTGTTGGCGTGTATTTCTATTTTTAACTTTAAATGAATGATTTCTATTGATAAAAGTTATAATGAGGAAAAGGTTTGTCTTAGGTTTTAAAGTTTTAATTCAAGAATTAATTTAATACATTATTGTGTTTAAAAAACTATTATAAATGTCTTATTTAGGATAGCTCATTGTTTAAGAAAAAACTTCCAAACGTGGCCAACTAACCCCGGCCTTCATTACAGTTAAAATGGCAATATTTTTTATATATATTTATTGCAATTAAAAACGGTTATATTGTCATTTGGTCACTTATAAAATTAGTATTTGTAATGCCTAGTGTCGTTCTGCCTAATTTACCCTGTATACGGGGCTAGGACAATATCCTGTGTTAAATTTAACATACTGGTACTACAATGATCTCCAAGCGGTACCTTTTTCTATAAACAAGAAACAAACATCAATTTTAAATCTTTAATAATACAAAACAAGTTTGTTTATTTAAAACACAAAACCAACATAAACACTAGTTGAAAAGTTAGTTATCTGAATCTGCATCTGAATTACAATAAAATTATGACATATGTAAAACAGATGGGGCTTATTCTCTAACCAACGTTTTTGAAAGCGCTTAGCGCGTCTCTTTAGAAACGCGACAAATAACTGAAAAAGGCGTATAGCACGAACGTTTTGGTATTCTCTACTTGCTTTGCTGTGCGCATTTGAAAAACGTAAAGCGCTTTCAAAAAAGTTAGATGAGTTTTTACATATGAGACTAAGATTTGTGAACGTTGATAAGCCAAACACTTAAAATATGGACTTAAATATTAATATATATCAGAATGTTATTCAAAACATCGAAGATGCTGAAAATCGCGAGATCCGACGCTACTATAACCCGAAGAATGCTTTTGAACTTTCAAATAATCAATTTATTAAGCTATTTCGTTTACGAAAGGATGATGTGACTAACTTAGCGGCTCTCATTAAACCCTTAGTGCCGAATCCACAAATAAACACTGCATTGACTGTAAATAGAAAAGTGAGTACTTAGATTTTAATAATTTAGATATAAAATATTATTAACTTTGAAATTTCTCATATTTTAGTTATTAGCAGCACTCCGTTTCATGGCAGGAGGTAGTTATCAGTTGGATATTGGCAGAAACTTTCAGATTTATCATTTCCTCCATTTCTCCTGGTTCACCACCCGTTTGTATATAGGATTTGTTTCTATATTTTTTGCGATGGTTCTGAATTTGATGTCATTCCAAGACTAAAAGCAGATACTACTTTAAAGTCGTTATTTCGTGACTATAGGTAATATTATATACATAATATTATTGAAGCTAAAAGTTCGTTCACAATATTTTTTAATCTTGTTATTATTAAAACTAATTAAAATAAGCTTGTTTTTTCTCTAGCTGCAAGTGTTAGGTGTTAATAATAATTTATATAATATATTTATTTTTATGTTCCCATTAATTATTATTATTATTATTATTAATATTATAGACAATAATACATACCTTTCTCCAATATTTCCAGTCTTTGATTACTCCGGAATAGAATTTAATTTCTCTGTCAAGTCCTCACACATTTTTTGGAGTCAGAAAGAAGCTGCATGCTGATTATTATGTTTTTGATTTTTTATAATATTGAGATTGGCCTCAATATACTCTAGTAGGGTTTGCTTTTGGGTCCTAGAGCTTTTTCACCGCGTTCATTTTTAATGATGAATTAATTATAATTTATATTATTGTCAAAATGACATTCAAATAGTAACCTTAGTTATTTAGACCAATCAACATTTACGACTTATAAATATGACAGCTTACGACAAAAATGAAAATCACTTGCGAATAGCAAAAGCGTCTAGCATAAGAGAAAACCATAATCGCATGCTTGTCGGTTTGGTAATCGAACTTTGTTGAGAAGTCCGCTTGGCGCTTTCGTTGCTATACGTTTTCGGCTGAAAGTTAGAGAATAACCCCCCAGAATTCGCACAATTTTCGTGAACCCAAAATTTACAAGTAGTGGTAAATTGTATTCATTTTTAGTTTGAACGACTATTCGAGACCAAGGTTCCATACAAACACGGAAAAATCTTTCATCCTCGTCTGTCAAACTATCTCCAGCTTTTTTTTACCTTTTAATTTGTTTTTATTTCTTGCTTTTCGGCTCATCAAATACATCTTTCGTTGCTTTTTTTGTCTTCTTCTCAAGTGCTTCATTTTTTCTGTTTTAAAGAGTCTTTAATATTGCAGACACCCTTGAGTTCATTAATTTACTTTGTTTTTCTAGCTTCTGTTTTTGTTAGAGATCTGCTATTTTTCAAAGATGTTTCAAGAATTGTACTATAACTTGGTTCTGGTCGTATAACAATTATTTCTATATTAATGACCAAGTAATTGACATCATCCGCAATGCTTAATGGTTCAACGGGATTTTATTGATGATTCCATTGATAACCAGGATCAGTTACAAGTGAAGCTTGTGGTTCCGGTCTATCTGTTACATATGCAGGCATAAAATCAGCGTCTGAGAAAATGTTTACATTAAAAGGAGATACACTAACATTTTAGAATCCAACATTATATTAAAAGGAGTTGCTCCTTCATTTTATTTGCAATAGTTGATGACAGTTGGCAGCCTCAATTGACAGATGGGACTCGTGATTATCCAGCTAATAATGTTCTTTTAATTAAACGAAATGTTTGACATAATCAACAAAGTGGTTTTCTTTCTCCCACCCAGATGGCATTACTCTATCAGCTCTTCCTGAATGTTTGCTATTCAAAAGTGAGGTTTAAAATTAATTCTGCGGAAAATGAAATATAGAGGAACTGTATGCTCTCCAGCTGGAACTGCATATTATACGAGTGTAATCAGGGTTCCTCTTTCTGAAGAAGTAACGCATCTAAGTTGTTTCATTCTCTTTCTGACTACAATTCTTAAGTTTCTGGGCGTTTGTTACACCTGTTTCGTCCATATTCTAGATATCAGTTTCAGTAATTTTTAGATGATTTAAAACATTTTCTAAGTTGTCAAAAATTGTACCAAAATGTTAGTCTACTAAGACTTATTGATTCTGAGGTTCTGATGTTACTAAGAACGGTTATTTTGGTTATTTTGAATACTCTTTATTACTGTTAAATTTTACTATCAGACATTTATTGTACTGTCCATATTCTGGTACATATTTTTCACTTTCTACGCCCTTGCGACCGCCGTCGATCCGGTCTCCGGGATCGACTCGAAACGGAAGTCCGGGGTGCAATTTCCGGTGTGAATACAATAGAAGCAGTGGCTGCGATCCCGAACGCTCCGGCATCGGTTCGACGGGAACACATGGTTGCAGTCAAAGAGGTGGATGGATGGGTTAGGCCGGACGGTCTCCGCGGACGATAAGACAAAATGCGTCCAATGTCTGGGGAGTTTTGAGAGTTAGTGAGATGTGAAAGGAAGAGGTTTTAGCTTGAACGGATAATGGGATAGGCATTGTATTATTGCCAAGGGATTTTTTTGCAGATACAATTATTTTTTTGTTTCGTAAATTGGGGTGACTTAAAGTAGCGATTACCACAATAATGGCGGGAAAATAACACATGCGAAATATATAAGAGACGGCGAAGACAGTTATTTAAAAAAGTATAAAGATTTTCTGAATGTCTTAAGGGGTCCTAAATAAAGCACTAACTATGAGTAATTATTATCGTAAGAAAATGCTAAATAAGTGAGTAATTACTCTTTTAAAAACACACATTTATTGCGATCTCAGAAATTTGCACCCCTTTTACGTTTAACGCGGGCCTTATAAAACATCAGGATGTTAGATATGGAAAAATAGTTTCTTGCCTAAAATGAAAATTATGCACCACCTCCATTTTTTTAATTTTTGACCTCGAACTGAAGATCTTAACGTAATAAGGGACAAAGGCCACATGCCATTACTTTAGAGATATTCAATTTTAAATAATGTGTGTTAAATACTATTTTAGGAATATCTCCTTAAGGAAATTATAGGCAGCAGCGGCATCTGTAAGTAGACGAACAAACATTCCTAATAAGCAAAACCTATGCACAATAGGTAGTACAAAAGACTAAACTCATTGGCAATAGTAAGATGATCAAAAGTATTACAAGAAAAAAAGGATATCTACGTCTACAGCAATTTTTTGATAATATTAGGCACCAACTTATATTGTCCATTCTTATCTCATGACTCTTAATAAAGCCTACAGTTACAGCACCATGTTTAGAAAAAAATATTTACTACTACGCTTCCACCGACACCACATCCTTTTGCCACAGTTCTCCCACGCGTAAAGTGACGGATCCCTAACGACGTAACAAGGTCCCTTCCGTGATAGCGCCCAAATAAGAAAAACTGTTTTTTAAGCGTAAAAAATTGCCAGATTCATCCAGAGCTTCCTGTGGAAAGTGCATTGCGTCGTTCCTTTTCACAAAAAGAATGTCGCCAGCTAATTTCCATTATCATTTATCTTTTCGTCCCAAAAGAGAGACCGACTAAACGTTTCAGTAACGGACTGGAATAAATTCCGACTTTAAGGAGGTCCTTTCGCCATCAAGGTTAAATAAAAAATATTAGATGATGACTAAAATTAATTTTTTTCTAATAGTTGAAGTCCTTATTTATCTAATAATGAAGTTTTAACTATACCTTACCGTGCAAATTTTTGAGAATTTTTTTTTTTAAAAACGTGAGTATTTGTACAGTGTCTTACGAGAAAGTAAGACCTCAACAACAATTCTCGAATTATACTATTATTTATTGATTAGATGGAGTAGAAAAAAACTAAAAATAAGGTTTTTGAAATATTTTGGTTTTGTTTTTTACAATAAAATATATAGGTTACCGTGGAATTTATTGAGAAATTAATATTAAAAAAAACATTTCAAGTAACCTAGTTGAAACTTTTTTGTGATTTTTTAATATTAATTTCTCAATAAATTCCACGGTTACCTATATATTTTATTGTAAAAAACAAAACCTAAATATTTCAAAAATCTTATTTTTAGTTTTTTTCTACTCCCATCTAATCAATAAATAATAGTATAAGTCGAGAATTGTTGTTGAGGTCTTACTTTTTCGTAAGACACTGCACAAATACTCACATTTAAAAAAAAATTCTCAAAAATTTGCACGTTAAGATATAGTTAAAAGTTCGCTATTAGATAAATAAGGACTTCAACTATTAGAAAAAATATTAATTTTAGTCATAATCTAATATTTTTTATTTAACATTGGTGGCGAAAGGGGCATCGAAAGGACCTCCTTAAATTGTTTGTACGTTATATATAGATGTATTTAAATAAAACCTGCTTGATTTTACCCATCAGATTTGTTTCAAATAATAGAGTTACATTTTGACCTGTGCGTGATCAGAATCACAGTGTTATTATAATAGCATTAAGGTAAATTAAATAACACCCCAGCTAATTAACAAAAAAATTAAATGGAAACTAAACACCATCTGAATGAAGTAACCAATATCAATTATCAAATCAATGATACTGCAGAACTAGAGGTTGTAGAATATTATATTATATTGTTACTGAATGCGGCATTGCAATCAACCCCTGGAAGAAAGTGTTATCGGAAAGTCACAACATACCAATGCATATAAACAAATTAGTAGAAGAAAAAAGAAAAACACGTGGCAAATGGCAAAGGACTAAAGACAAATTAATAACAGCTATACAAGAAAACAGAAATGCAACTTTCCAGCACTACATTACAACGCTCACTCCAAGCGACTACTATATGGAAAGATACAAAAAAGTTTAAAAGACCAGCAGAAACAGCTGATAAGAAAATGAGATAACACCTGGGCACTTTCGCCCGAAGCAAAAGCTCAAGTTTTTGCAGATTATCTCGCCTATCGATTTAGATAATGACGATACATAAATCTTAAACTACCTTGATATACTCCATGTCACCTTTATCTGCTACTGGAAGACTTCAAACCAACAGAAATATTCTACAAAATCAAAAGCATTAATCCGCACAAGACGCTATGATCTAATTGTACAAAAAATACTGAAACATCTCCCTAGGAAGGCAGTTGTACTTATAACTACTATTTTCAGTAGTTTAATGTATCTACTCTACTTTCCAATCCAATAAAAATACGCTCAGATCATCATGCCCTTAGTCATCCTCTCTAAAGTATTAGAAAGTTTACTATTTAATAGAATGAAACAGACACTGCCTATAGACTGTCTGTTAATTTGTATTTAAGGAAGAACATTAAATAATACAGCAGTGTCATAGACTGGTGACCAAAATTAAAGAGTACCTAGATGACAAAGAAATGTATGCAGCTGTTTTCCTGGATGTGCAACAAGAACTCGACAAAGTGTGTTATACTGAATTACTGTACAAATTACAAAAAAAAAAACTTCGTGGCAGCTTAACTTAGTAATAAAATCATACTTAGAAGATAGATATTTTAAAGTCAGATATACGAGGCTTAAACCACTGACCCAAATTTTGTTCACCTAAATTTTGTACTTTTGTAATAAATCCTTATGAATCCTCATATTCCTTATAAATCCTTATACATCCTTCGAAATTCTCATAAATCCTTCATGCATCGTCAGAAATCCTCATGAATCCTTCAAATATCCTTATAAATCCTTATAAATTCATATAAATCCTTATAAATCCTTATAAATCCTTATAAATCCTTATAAATCCTTATAAATCCTTATAAATCCTTATAAATCCTTATAAAAATATTTGAATTGAAATTTTTCAAAACCTATTTTTACAAATTTTCTCTTGGTATATCATAATATAATTTACTTGCCACCTTTATTGAGCACACGTTTTAAATATAAGAGTATATTTTTCATGTAGATAATTTTTGAACATTTCCAGACAAATGACAAATAAAATTGTGTATTTACCCAACTTTATGTTAAAACTCTTATGAAAATCCTGTAAAAAGCACGGAATTATTATTTTATTCAAGTTTTATTAACAAAATAACAAGTATGATTTTTTTTAACCTATTTTGTTCAGCTTTTAAACCTTCGTCCGTTATTTATTTCGTCAGTTATTTGGTGGAATTAAAAATTATGTGAGAGCTTTGTTTTCATTAATTGGCAGAGTATATCCTTATTTGTGTTCTTCAGTCATCACATTTTCTTATTACTTTTGTAGTAGATACTTAGAGTAGATTGTAAATTTGCAATAAAAAGCCGTTCTTGGAATCTATTTACAGTAGTTGGACTAATCGGATTTATTTTTTATATGGTTTGTTTATTTGCAGTCTACTTCAGTACAGATTACTAATTTAATATAATATAGTTATTTACACGAATAAGGAAAACATATTATTGGAGACTTAGATCTTAAGGCCTTTAAGTTTTTAGATAACGGGACCACTTGTTTTCATGATTCGTGTGACTTTAAGTGAATTTCATCTCTATTGAAGTAACTTATCAAATAATTATTAAGTGTTTGATTGTTTATATACCAATTTGCAGTTTTTTTAAATATTTTGATTCTGGTATATTAACTTCTTTGGATTTAAATTTTACAAAACTAGAACAGATTTATATTTCTCTTATATTCCTCGTACCTCAACCCGACGTCCAACCCTGCCATATTCAACTTTGTAATCGGGCTAGTGACACGTAACGCCACTTCGCCATCTCAGAGGAAATAACGAAAGAATTTGTTATCGTTAGTTAGAGACTGTCATTAAGTTCATATAAAGTTGAAAAAGTTCTTTACGCCCATATATTCTAGTTAAAGTTAACTGCCTCCGTGGGATCGGAGTTTTAACACTCCGGATCGCAGTTTTCGGGAATAAGAAAAGAAGTATGTGAAGAAAATAACTATAAGTTCATTATTGAGGAAGTTTGAGTACTGTTTAAATCTGTTGGTGTCTCTTAAGACTTAAAGATCGTAGAAAAAGAATACAGTTAGTGTTATAACGACTATCGATAATTTCATAATTTACTCCACATTAATATATTGTGCTACAAGTGTAAAAATACAGTGCATTAATGTTATATACTAAATCCTTTATTATAATTTCTTGTTTGTTTGATTTGTGTTAATGGCTCTGCCAATATTTTTAATTTTACAAACTTAACGCCTACAAAGTCTCAATGGATGTCTTAAACACCTAGCAACCATTTACATCTTCCTCTTTCAATAATTGAATGAATAATGCATAGTTTGTCCACTTGTCAATTATCCGATCTTCATTACCGACTGGGACTAACGGGTACAATAACGCCAATCCGGCAGCTTGGTCTGTTGTTCGGGAGCAAGGTATGCAAACAGACATATACTCACGCAGAGTGTAACAGCAGAGAGACACGAAATGTAAATATCAATCGAATTAGCGGTAATCAGAAACCCAGAGAGAAAACAGTCGGTTGGTATTTGGTTGTCGAGTCCTACGCAAATCGAGCACTGGATATCCATCCAATGCGAAAGTAAGTGTAACTCTCCAATTAGAGCAACGAATGGTACAAGGAATTGTGTCTAATCTATGGATCTTAGTGGGGGAGTTGTATTAGTAATGAAATCGGTAGATACCAAGACGGTAGACAACACCATTTCGTTATTTATGTATCAAACGGAATACGAGTTGAATCAAAAAGTCTATTCTTATATATAAAACTTAGGTTTGTTACCGAAGCGAGGTCCTAACATATTGGGTATGCGCAGTACAAAATAACTGTTCCAGCAGAGCAACGTTCCAAACAAATTGAACTTGTTTGGCGTTTCCGCAAGAATAAAAGAATAACATGCTTGGTACTAGTTCTAATAGTTCCTAAATAAAATACGAACTTTTTTAAAAATATTTCTATTTCCTTCAAATATATTCCCAAAAAAACATTTGTGACAATTTGCAATAAAATTGACACCATAATGCCAGTAGAAATGAACGCTTTACCGATATCATATTATGGATTATCAAGTAACTACAGCTTTGCTTTAGTCTGGGGAGGCTTTGTTAACGTAGTATAACAGCCAGATTGTTTTAATATGATTAATAATGTAATGTCAGTTGCGATTCATCAAATTTTATTACTACGAATACAATGTAATAACTGTTTAAAATAAATGATTTTTTTGAGCTGCCATCAGCCTAGATTAACCAGACAATTATTTTATTTTTTATATGTGTACCGATACAAAAAATCCATGTAATAAAATACGTAATATTAATCTAGAAATTAAGCATATCATCAGATTCATTAAAACACATCGACAGGGTAAACTCATGATTCTAAAAGATGAGATGAACAAAACTACAGTTTTACTAAATTTCATAATTTTTAAAAGCACACAAAGTTTTAGTACTGTCAAAATGAGTGCAATTGTTTTGAATTTAGAATCATTGATCTCATCAGAAATAAATAGTTAGACTTGCGATGGATTGAAAATAATCATTACATTAACCGAAATATCACTACAAACTCACTGCGAAAATAAGTTACCAAAAATGGTGAGTGGCCCTCGCACTATAAATAATATATATCTAAAACAATATTATTATTGCAGTGATAAAGTAGTATTTCTAGTTTGTAAACTTTTATAAAGACGCAAAAGCTGCAAATTATTTGTAAAGTTAATTAAAAAAAAAACAATATCTAAAACTTGACAATTTTAAATGATCTTACAATTCTATTTTTTTTTTATTTTTTTTAATAATTTGCAGTTCATTCGGAGGCGTATATGACAAAACAAAAAATCGTAACACAACGACGTTACAGCATAGCAAGGTTGCTTTGGAATGAGTGACACATTACTCTCTTTCAAGATGAAATAGAAACAAATTAAATGAAAATGTATAACGTATGAACAATTTGTTTTAGCTCTCCATAGAATCACCCATCAAATTTATCGACCAGTGATATCTCTCTACGAATGGTTATAACATTATTTGAACAAAACTTAGATTATTAACTTTAAAAATCAAACTCAAAAGTACACAAACTTATGCATAATTCATTTCAATTATCGGAAGTGGAGTATTGCATGTGCATGTGCATTGTATGACCTGGCACTCGAACGACTCTATAGAACGTGGAAGTGTCGTTAAAATGAAAACGAGTTGTTATGTCCGAACTTTTCAGACAAACCGTCTTAGAAACTTGGAAAATGGTCGAAACTCATACTACGTAATGATTTATTCATAAGAATAACTTGAGTCGAATTAAAATAATGGAACTTTTGTAATGATTAAATAGAGGTATTGTTTAATAATGAATGTATTAAAGTTTACTCGAAACATTAAAGTTAGTTAAACTATATACAGTTATTACCGTAAAATATGCATAATGATTTAAACGCTAGACAATTTAGACATGAAAAAGTTACTTTATTTGCTAATGAAACGAAAAGATTAAAAGAGACAATTATAAAAACATCAAAAATAAACAGAACAAATAAGCATATTTTTTCAACGACCACTTTACAAAAATCATATTGCGTATTGTTTGCACGAATAGTGTGGAAATATTATTCTACACGGTCATTTTACACTTTTTAGTCATGCATTGAAAAAAATACCTATAGTACGAATACAGAAACAGAAAACATTTCATTAAAAAAATATAAGCTGTAAATAACATTTTAAATCATCAATATTATAAATTTTATAAATTTCCACAGAGCACATTTGGTGTCTCACACCCAATGATTATACATAATTACATATATTGCTTATCCATATGTAAATTAGACGAAGAAAAGCGTATTTCACTGGGCAAAGTTTTCTTTTTATCTAGCTTGTATCAATTTTGAGTACTTGGTTGTAAACAAATCATTTACAGAACCGATCTAGAAATTAGAATCTTTAGTGTCATCAAGATTTTTACATATTTAAATGAAGATTTTATATAAATATAATTGTATAGATAATTAATGGTTTATTCTGTCAATTAAAACTAATGTAGAATGTTACTATGAAATTAGAATGTCCAATTTGACAAAAATATCATGGCCCTCTTTATAATTTATTAACTATTTCTCATTTATCACTAAAATAAACAAATAATTAATACATTGCAATTACTGTCAAAAGATTGCAACAAATTTTAAAATATTAAAAATTTAGTGATTTTTTGTAAAATTTTTTAGTAAAATTTCCATTAAACATTACTTAGAATAATAGATAAGTGTCCAATTACAACTCTTACCAAAGTTGTTTATATATCTCATATATCAAAGTTGTTTACACTACCTTTTCAAAGTTGTATTACATATTGCAATTATGTATTTTATATAGTGTTATTTCTGAAATGAGAGTGGACTAAAATTATTTACATCTATCTAATATAAAAATTGTTTAGATCTCTTAATATCATTTAACTACATGTCTTGAAGTAAAACTTTATTTATTTTCTTTTTTCTAAAGATTAAAATGCTGAAATTTTATTTTAAAACACATTTGGCTCTATGTAGTGAGTACTAAGAAAGGCACATTGCAACCCGCTTTTCGTAATATTTTTTATAGATGGGTGAGCAATCTATATTATGTATATCATTGGGTGTCTCATGAACGACTAAGGTGGATGAATGACATTTCGACTAATATAAAGCTAAAAAGAATTATTATTATTAATAAAAAATATTAATTTACTTTTTTTAAATGTTATTGTAATACTTTTAAATTCAGTGTTACTAAATACCTATATTTTGACATTGGATACACTTGTTTGAGGTACAACTTTACAATTTATTGTCACGGCCATTTAAATATTTTTGCTCAAAATGTATATACATGTCCAGATTTTAATAATTTTTCACATTTTATATCATTTTGACCATGTACACGATTGTTTGTTACGGGCCGATATCTATATTTAACTATATTTAATATTTTAAAAAATATCCTTTATTATTTACTTGCAATGTTTACCTCATTTAATTCTAAAATTAAACACTAGAGAGGGCTAATTCGGCAGTAGTGCTGCCTCTATATTTCACGCACGGTCCCTATAGTCTAAATCAGAGACACCTTATCTCTGGTCTAATTAAAAGAAAATTGCAGTAAAAGTGGGGATATAACTTCACATTCCATAGGCGTACTTTGCAAAATAAGTTTCTATAAATAAGGTCGCGACATATAAAATGATATATGTATATGCACTTCGTAGATTAAATTTTGAATAAAAAAAGTTATATTATTTACAAAAAATAAAAATAAACCTTATGATTCTGGCAAAATTGTTGCACTTTAACATTGAACGAATTAAATTTAACCAATAAATAACAAGGAGGATTATATGTTGTTTATGGGATTAAATTTTTTTTAATCTATTGGCATTAAAAGTAACATTAAAAGTCACTGTCTTCACTATAACTACTGGTATCATTATCATTGTCTTTTCTGAGTTCCATTATTATAGGGACTATTAAGTTTTCCATTGCTATATCCACTTTCCAAAATTAATTTCCACCTTTTTTCAATGTTCTCCATTTATATCTAAAACTGCCTTTAAAAACAAATTTCAAGAAACAATACCTTTAAATTATGACCAGATCAGTTCAATGGGATTTAAATCTGGGTGGTAAGCAGGCAATCTGAGAATTTTAATTCCTTTTTCCGGGCCATCTGTTTTATGTTGCCGTGCTATTACGAGTAATTCTATCTTCAAGGATTTAGGAGGACTGATAATATTTTTAGAATGAAGTCATTTTGAAATATCTTCTTTTTTCCACCTTGTTTTAGGTAGTGACTTCATTAATCGACTGTGATAGGATGTCTTTTGATCCGTAAGCTGCTGAATTTACGGTTTTAAGCGACACATTGATTTCGAACTGATTTTGACCATGATTTTCGATGATGATTTTGGAATTTTCGTAATGATTTCGGTGATTTCTAGTGAAAACGTACCAGTATTTTGGGAGTAGTTTACCCCTTGTTATGAAATTATGAAAAGCAAATTTTTATTAAGAGTCGATTTTGTACTCAATATTGAAAGGTTCATTAAGCAATGGGACTAGGGTTGTCACCTTTTTTTAGGATCAATAAAGTATTTTTTTTGTTTCAGTAGAACAAAAATAGAGTATACAAAGCAAAAAAAGAGTACTAATTTATTTTTTAATGGTTTATCCTTAAAAACATATTTTATTACTTTTTGCAACATTTAACATTTATTTGCCGTTCTTATAGGTCGCTACAGCATCTTTGCAATCAAACTTTAAATTAAAATATATAATCAGCTCGTTTTTGATTAAGTTTAGGGAAGCTTTATTCCACTTTTTATTTATAAAGGAAAAACTCTTATCAGTGAAGGCTGAAGTGGCAGACACATACAAAATATATGAATTGAATTTACATATCTGTACGTATTTGGAAAATCTTCACATTTATGGAATATGTACTTGCCACTGTATTAGTACAAAGTTACAAATAAAAACAAAAAAAAAAACCTCAGAGTAAATCTAAATAATATGTCATAATAATGATAAACTAATAAACTAACAACAAAAATCATAAATATATTACCATATACAGCCAATATTAAGACTAGGGAATTTAAGTCACAGTAAGTTTTAACACCTTCACAAAATTGTAAAAGCATTAGCGCTTCGTGAAACTCTAGGCATGAATGAATTGAGGCCAGTATTAGTTCTCATGTAGGGCGGATGAAAACTGTTTATTGATATTGTGCTTCTAGTTGGGGCTATTAACAACATGCTTGAAATCAATGTAGGGCGGTCAACCATATAATTAATGAGCTTAAAAATAATTTCAGATCTGCCTGATCTCTTCTTATACTCAAAATTGGTAAGGAGAATGTCTCTTGCAGTGCCGCAAAATCATAGAAATAGTCATCTATCCATGGAATATTTGATTTAAATACTAAGTAGCGAACCTGTTCTATTCTATGAATGTGACAAGTATACTGGGGGTTCCAGACTGAAGAGCAATATTCTAGCACAGGCCTAACAAGACTACAGTACAATAACCTGATAGCATTAATACTTGAGAAGTATGATGTGTTTCTCTTTATAAACCCAAGCATTACTATTGTGTCAATGTGATTGACAAATGAGAGCGTGGAGTCTATAATAACACCCAGAGCTCAAATGGATGCAACTTAGGACACTGGTATACCCTTGATATAGTAAAGTATACCGAGTGATACTTAGTGATGTTTAGGTCCATAGCATTATTCGCACACCACTCGTTAAGCCTAGCCAGATGAGACTGAAGTTTGAGACAATCCTCAAGAGATGGAACTCCTAGGTTGTACTTTAGGTCCAAAGCATAAAAATTTGGCAAACTTGAAACATTCTGAGATATAATTTATAAATAATAAAAATAACAAAGGTCCCAAAAGGATCCCTTGGGGGACTCCAGATGGATTGGGAATGTTTTTGGATCTGTAATTATTCGATTTAACAGTTTGTAATCTTTCAGGTAAATAACTCGCCAGCCATTGCAATAATGTTCCCCTGATCCCAGCAGTTTCCAGTTTATTTAACAAAAGTTTGTGATTGATCCTGTCGAACGCCTTGTAAAAGCCTGTATATATGGCATGCACCTCACCACCTCCATTCGTCTGACAGATAGTCAACAAAAGCAAATAAATTCAGTTCCGTAGATTTTTTGTTAAGAAACCCAAATTGTTCTTCTATAATTGATAAACTTACATTAGATCTTAAATAATCAGCTACTATCTTCTCAAACAACTTTGGAATCGAACTAAGATTACATATGGGTCTATAGTTGGATATGTCTGATGTGTTACCAGACTTGAAAACAGGTGTAAGATAGCTCACTTTCCAGAAATCTGGGAATATGCCCGAAGCAAGAGATTCATTAAATATAATGTGAAGTGGCCGCGAGAGAACAAAACTACAAAATCTGAGAACAGACGGGGGATACCATCAGGTCCTGGTCCCTTAGTACTCAGATATAGAAATGTGATTAAGTGACGGTTTACTTTGAGGATCAATATTCTTATCAGTATATACTGACTATGGAAGTATTCTGCAAATAGATCAGGTAAATCTGGTCCCAAATGACATTGTCTATCATTAAAGACTAGCAATGGTGGTAAATCATTCCCTTTCCGCTTATTCTTAACAAAATTCTAAACTAATGTATGTTTCTATGATCTGTTAAAGAAGAATTTACAATAAACTGTTGATAGCACCTTTTTGATAAAGTTTTACAATCAGAACGTAATTTACTATAGTTGACATAATCGCTTGGTAATCCTAAAATTTTTTGTGAGCTTGTTTTTTCAATATTGTCAGCTGCTTTAACTCTGGGGAGAACCATAATGGAAATTTTCTTTTGGATGCTTTTTTCTATGGAATTATAGCATGGATAAAAAAATAGAGAATATCATAAAAAATATTAACCATATCATTCGCTGTGTGATGTAACAATCGTTCAAAATTAAGGAACCATATAGGTAAAGCATTCCGGCTATTTGTTTTTGTTTTTCTTCGTACAGTAATTAAATCTATTTTATGTGTAGTATTATAGCATGTGTGTCCATCTCTAAATTTCAGTGCAACGCTGTACCGACCTAGAACTATAGATATAACCGTTCAAGGAAGAATTTAGCCATGTATAACTTCGCAAAATATGGACATATGGATCCTTATCTATCTTATATGGTCCACAATTTTAAAGAAATACAATTTATCAATAATTTTTTTCTCAGCAATTATGATTCTGTTAGACTAAACGGTAAACCGGTAGTCCAAATATATCATGTTCCTTGCACACAACTTAAATAATTTTTAAACAAACTACGTGTTTTACAACTTCATGTTAAATAAACTACGGTACAGCGTTTCCTGAACAAACTGCTTTTTTTTTCGTAAAGACAAACATCAAATAAAATAATTTCAATGTCAATAAAAGGACATGACGGACTTTTCTCGAAAAGAAAAAAAAACACGATTCTACTTCTAGACAAACATTCGACACCTCTCCACTAATCTTTGATCAGCATGATAAGGGCCAAAGGGACTGAAAGAGACACGTATAGGGTTTCAAAGGAAAAATCATTGGCGTAGATTATTTCACAAATTTCCATATTCTCTCCAGTGTGTCGCATTTAAGGAATAGCATTTTGAATTTTGGGGGATTGGGGATAAATTTAATAATTTCGTAGGGGGTATTTTGGAATCTTTCTGACTTTCCAAAAAATTCAATAGGCAATTGACGATTGTTTGACATTTATGAATATATTTATAACGGATATAGATTGTTTGTAGGTCTGAATAATACAGGATTGTTTCCACACTTAATACAAACCCAAATTAAGAAACATATTTAAAAAAAAGATTAATAAAATATATTGTTTTAACATTTTATGAATTGATCCTCAAACACGGCGTCGTGCTCGAATCTCGTCTTCGTGCGATATGGCTATAATATCCACTCTTGTTGCACAAACTACTATTTTTATATTTTCTTTAAAGTCGATTGCTTGATTAAACGATCTGGAAAATATTTGATTAATCAAAAATAATCAATTAATTGATTATTCTAAAATAGTCAATTAATCTAAAATAATCGATTATCGATTTTACAAAAAAAATCGAACAATCGATTAATCAATTAATTAATCGATCATTTTGCCCACCCCTACTTAATACTCCTAATTTATATATCACATTCACTTAAATAAATTTATTTGGAACAGATCGATATACATCTGCTGGGAGCAATGGCTCAACTTAAACTAACTTTTCAGCAACAAAAGAGGCTATTTATACACAAAGGTGAAGTTTCCCGAAGCTTCAACTAATTTATTCAACTATATTATAATAAGGTACCTTCGCCAAAAATTGTAATTTCGTATCATTAATCGAATATTATAGTGCGTTCCAGACTGTTGATCGCCGTTGGCCATAATTGTCTCATTTACCACAGTCGTATAGAAGGGGTTTTGGGGTTGATTTATTTTATGGAATATTTTTGGGAATCGGACAAGTGGAGCCGCAAGAGGCCCAAACAAGGCAAAAAGGGACCCAAGGGATTAGAGCATGACCAGATTCCTCGAAAATGGCTTGAATTACATTATAGTGTTGATAAATATTCTTGACTTAAACGTGCGACTTTGATTATACATCTGTCTACTTTTTCGTTGTGGTTTAAGTTCTAATTCATGTTTTAAAAAGTGGTCGTAAAAAAATAATATTTAATAAAAGTAGTAAGTAACAAAAGCTGAAAGTACACCCAATCTATCTTTAAACATCAAGATACCGAGAAACGCGCTGACACGCATTAGTATTTGCTATCAAAGCTCGTAATACCTTCCCATTGTGACGTTCCTTGTGTTTGTCGAACACTCAGGCATTCGTGAGATTATGATTATTCTGAGTATTACGAATGTGAATGGAAGGAATTAAAAGACTAATCGGCAGCTGCATCGATTCCGCGTCAAACATCTTCCGTCTTTAAATTTTTCTTTGGTTGACAGCAATTCAAGTTTAGACGATCGTAAACAAGCATTTCAATTTGGTTTTTGTCGATTTAAAAACGTTTAAAAGACAAATGTATGTGTAAGAAAAGAATAGGTGTGTCGTTGTGTGTGTTGTAAATAAGAATCTTTAAACAGCAGCTTCCAATTTGTGTCGCGATCCAACATTTTTTAAACCCGGACGTTTTGATTTATTAAAAATAGTTATTTTAAAATATTAATTTTAAGGGGAGGAAATGGGGGTGAATGTTTGTATGGGAGTATACATTTTTTTAAAGATAGAAGCTACTCATCATAAATAAATAATGACGTATTTCAGTGATTTTGGATATTTACATTTTAAGGGGGGGAAATTAGGGGTGAAAGGGTGTAGGGGGTATCGAAATTGTTACAAAAAAAGGAACCTGAAAATTTGAATTGTAGCAACTCATCACAAATACATAATGACGTAATATAAATAATGACGTAATACAAGGTTTTTGGATTTTTACAACGTTTGTATGGGAGTATAGATTTTTTAAAGCTAAGAACTTGAAAATTGGAATAGGAGGTTATGATCTCCTGATACCCTAGACGTTGAGAAAATGTTTGGTATCCATTTAAAATATTTAAATTATACAGGGTGGTCCATTACTGTGAAAAGTTCAATATCTCTGGTACTATTGAAAGTACAAAAACATTTACAGAACGGTAGGCATTAAACTCTATATTTTAAAATTTGTTTCGAATATACAGGATGTTCAGTAAATTCAGACTGTAACAAACTTATGTTTCTTAAATGGATTACCCAGTATTTTATTTTATATTTGCATTACCCTTGTTTTTCCCATTATAATATCAATCGTATGGGATTACACAAGGTGTTTCACACGCTATAATCTATTTTTATATAAAAATGGTACTTATTTTTTATTTTAAATACACCATTCAACAGTACCCTAATTTAAGAGTTTTGGATATTTTTAAATTTAAATGACAAAAAGTTCATTCAAAAAGAAGACTTAATTAATAAGTATTAATTATTGTTAATAAGTAATTAGAATTTAACTACCTGTAAATTATTCATTTATCATTTATCCATTAAAAAGCACAAGTTTGTTTCACAGTGAAGTTATTGAACACCCTGTATATTTGAAAATAATTTTTTATATCTCTAATAGTGCCGAACATATTCAACTTATTCACACTAACGGGTCACCCTGTATAGTTGATAGTGCACAAAGATTGCCACCAGAAAATGTTATTCACACATTTTAGAAATTGGAGCGTTAATTTTTTTGCAGTAAATAATAAATGAACAATTTTCATAGATAGTTACTGAAGTTTATTAAATATTGAAACCAAAAGTGTCATATTTCCCAAAAAAAAGACTATTTACCATGTTCTTTGTCACAGGACATCTGTTTAATCGATAAATAATCCCACAATTATTAATTATTTCTGTAATTTACTTTACTCTCTGATTTTTAATTTGATTTGACAATATCGCAAAACTGTCGCCGCTCAATCAATAAATAATCCCACAATTATTAATTAACTCTGTTAATTTACTTTATTCTCTGATTTTTAATTCGATTAGGCAACATCGCAAAACTGTCTTAGCTCAAGATACATCCAAGTGGATAGATTCAGAAACTTTAATTCTATTTTTATTCGTAGCAGTATTGACTGGACTAATGTTTTATTGACTTTTAACAATTTTTCAGCGTTTAGAATAAATCTTATGTGGTGTGTAAAGCAATAAACAGTTATAATAACAGAAAATACGCTAACTTTGTACGTTTATAAATGTTTTAAAGATAAAACTAAAAATAGACTTTTTAGCATGTCAATGTAGTGTCAAGTGTCATTTTAAAGCATTAGTGTTATAAATGCAGCTTTAATATATTAGTATTAAAAGAATACTAGGTTCGGTTGTAAACCAAATAAGCAAGAGAAAAATACAAAACTTTTATTAATTAACAAGAAATTTTAAATAAATAAAAATAAATATTTTCTGATGAACTATTGATATTTAAACAGTTTCCATAATGTATTAAAGATATTTTAGGTAAACAATGAATAATAATGTGTTAAATTTATAATTTGTATCTGTTATCTGCTCCTCTGCTCCTCACGGTATCTATCTACTTTCTACTCTAATTTTACTTTTATCCTATTACTAATTTTCTGTTAATTTCTCTGGTTTGTGAGAATAAATTAAAGTAACATTTTTACCTTTTGTTTTATTATTTTTTATGTTTCTTTTATAACAATTTTAATACGTCTTTCAATATAAGTCTCTTGGAACATCCAATATCCAATATCTAATTTAAATTTTCTTCAAACCCGTCTTTCTTCCATTAATTTTTCACGAACTTTCACATTAAAAGAAAATACGCCATTACTTTTAATTTTGAGTCCAATGTACCATATCAATATATTTATATCTCTCACAGAAATCAGATTAAAATTCAAAATTTTATTTCCTGTGAACTCTTATCGCGGCAGGATAAAAAAATGAGCTACACGGTAAGTTGAACTGGAACTGCATATAATTTCCCCTTTTTCGTTCTAGACAGATGAAATTAGACTAGGAGTTTTTCATTAAGAGGCCACTTTTTCTTTTTCGGTTTGTAATTAAGAATCTGATAATTAAAAAAGTTTTCAGTTTTAGCGACCCTTCCATATCGCGGGAACAGTATTAATAACCTTTCAGCGGTTTTGCGAAATGATAACGTCGACCACTTAGAGACTTAAAAAAAGTGGATGGGGTTTCATTTATTTATAATGTTATTTACTATACGATAGAAACTTTTTAATTTTCTTATTTACTCAATTAATATTTTTGATATATTTTATCTAAGTTAAAGACCATAAGTTAGTACCCACAAAAATCTTGAACCAAATTAAAATAAAGGGATGTTTAGAAAATGTTCATATTAAAATAATCCTTATAGTGTAAATGATCGCTGTAATATTCAATATCTTGATCAAATATCGTAATAAAATCTATTTCAATCATCTGTAATAAACAAACAAAAAAAATATTTTAATTTTAAACTAAATAACAAAATACATAATCAAAATATTTTAATATGAAAATTTCGCTCACCATATTATTACCTACTTAAAACAACAAAAAACCATATAATAACAATGAAGAATGTGAATTTGAGTTTAAGATTATGACAAACGTAAACAAAATTACGCCATTTTCAAAAAATCCTGCATGGTAGGTATACGCTACAAAAATAGTACATTATATACCTAGGGTGAGAAGTGAGCTATTATTTACCGAACACTTTTATATCCTGAGGCGCGTAGCGCCGAGGGATATAATGTGCGAGGTAAATAATAGCTTTCTCAGCCGAGGTATATATAGAATTTTTTTTACTACTAACATTAATGTATTAGCAATTTTAATTTTGACATAAGTAATTTCCTAACAATTTGTTAAATATTTCGAAATATCAAGCAGACTAGAGCGTGTTTCTAATCAGACTGGCTTTATTTATGTAAAAATTTGGCATGTGTCAAATTTTGGTATGATTCTAGGAAATATCCCATTGCATTTTTGATATTTTAATGACATGGATTTATTGTTATTAATTAATAATTTTTAAAGCCGGTGTTGAATTTCCTAGTTAATATATATTTTTACTGTTTACACTGATATATATTATCATATTTGATTTGATTAGATTTGATAAACCCAGCTTTAGTTATTTCCTACTTATTTTTCAAATATTTCAAAATATCAAGTAGTCTGGGAGTTTAGTTGTCAAATTAACAAAATGAAACTAATGAAATTTAGTTTCATTATTTACCTAGGTTTTTTTTTATTATCATTATTTACCTAGGGAGAGAAATATTACTTCTCATTAGAGGAATGGAGTAAATAATGGTGATTTCTCATGTTAGTAGTAAAAAAAAATAAATTATAAACCGACTAAAAATTAGGCTACGGTCTAATGAGAATTCGCAAACGAAAAAAACCTGTAATTATTAGGTATATCCCGGTCAATTTAGACATAAAAATAGTGATCAAATAACAAATACATACGGGTATTGATTTTCTCGTTACTTTTACAGATCTAGTGCTAAACAAGTTATTCAAGGTCAAATTCAAAGTTTCACTGAAAATATAGCCTAGACAAAAATTTTTACAAAAATTTTCCCTATACTTTTTTTCTTAAGAATCACCATTCCTAAGATATCACCATTCCTAAGATATCGCCATTCTAAAAGTTAAAGGAGTTACATTCTACATGATATGCACACAAATACCACGTATATGCATAGTCAGGCACTTAATATAACTGAACATGCCTATTTGTATCTCTCATAGGTTTAAATTCTGAGCAATATGTTATATTATGCAAGGGAGTGGTATAAAAGAAATACTATCTGAGATTTATGCACCTAAATCATTAGAAAAATTGCTTAATGGCCATGCTTACGCGATGGCAGTTCGAGCTCACACATTACTTTAGCTCACTTTAACTATGATCATATCTAAAGAATTAGTTCTTAATGACGTGAAGAATGCAAATCTGATTATTACTTTTGAAAATATTATAAATAACACTCTTTCATACTATGATATTGAAGAAGATGACAAAACAACTGGACAATTATTTCATCGGTTCAATCAAAAACTAAAGGAATATCAAAAACGAAGACCTACACCACAATTATGGATACAATATTTTCGGATGGTGTCCTTTGAAAGGTGTTTATAAGAGCTGAATATATGGGTGATTGGCAAGCTCATTTGAACAGTGTTAATGAAATGCTTCCTTATTTCCATGCATTAGGGAATTTACCTTATGCTAAGTCAGCTCACTTATATTTGCAAGATATGCTTGAATTAGGGGAGGTAATTGATTCTAGTGTTTATCAAAGGTTCACAGAAGGATTTTTCACTGTTCGACATTCTGATAAATTAAGTTCTCGGGGCAAAAGCACGAAAGAAAGTGTAATAAGCAAATAAGATTATAGAATGCATGCTATAAATACTATGTGTGAAGAATTAGAAATTCTTGCTAATGTTCGAATGGATACAACTGATCAGCATGTAGATGTAAGTGAATTTCGAGTAAAGAAAGATGCTAAAGATATTAAAAACTTCTTGAATGGTTTTCATCCTTTTCCCGAAATTAACAAAATATTATCTATTGTTAGTGGAGTCGTCGGTGGTAATAACATTAATTGCCATAAAGCTTATGAAGTTGGCATTACTTCCATGTTCAAAATGATAGGTCAAACGTTCAATAATATTAAATTAAAACGCTCTGAAAAAGTAAGAATAGGGTTGTTGTGTTCACCAGCGTGTACTAATTGCCAAAGCCAGTCTTGCTCGAATGTTATAGACGAAGATTCGTGTGATATCGAAGAAGAAACTGCTGATTCATCTTCAGTTGAACAATTTATGGACATACAGCCAGAAGAAGAGAAAGCAAAAAAATAAATCGAAGAAGACATGACTGATAAAGTAGAATTTGAAGAGTATGAATCAGATTAAAATATTAACATAAATTAGAACCACAGTTTAAAATAATCACCTATATCAATACCATGCAGTAAATATAGTATTTTCCCATAAAACTCCCGTCATAACAGATCGTGGAATAGGCCTACCGGGGAAACCATTTAAAAAAAAAGCGCCAAGTACACTATCTCATAGGTGGTGTGGAAATCTATATTTTTGATAAAACTTACCGTTTTCGAGAAAAATCTAAAAAAACCGAAAATTTTGACTTTGACCTTGAATAACTTTTTTAGCACACAAGGGATCAATGGGGACTTTTGGCACTTCATTTCTAGTGGTTTACCCAAAAATTTAGCTTTGTCGGAATTTTTGTTATTTGAAATATCTATATTGATCGGATTAGTAGCATAGAAACATTTATGACAAATAAAAATACCGCAACGGAACATTTGGTTATAACTTGCAAAGCTTTCACTACTTTACCGCTGACTTTCTACTTCCTTTCGTTCTCGTTCATATTTTCTGTAGCATTCTGCATACCGTTTACGTACTTTCTTTCTTTCTTTCTTTTTCAAGTAATGTTTCAGTTTAGGAGGTGCATTTCGCCTTCATGATGGTGCAGCTTCAGCTTGGTGTTCAGCACGATTTCTTTCAAGTATTGCAGTGGTTACTTCTCCCTAAACTCCATGATGGTTATCTTCTTTTTTGTTGTGTATTAATTATATAAGATATATATGTGCATTTACTGAACTTGTCCTCTAAATAACTTTAATTGAAAGATGATATCATTTTGTACAAAGCCATCTTTTTTATCTTTGTCGCTTATAAGCAGGTAGGGTTAGGTTTGGTCCAGAACACTGGGGCCTCTTAGGTCTATTGTATTCCCCTGCTTTCCCAGTGTTTATCTTCTATCTTTGGAATAGTCCTGTGTCTTTGGTTAGTTTTAATAAATTTCCTACCAAGTGTTCTTGCGGCGTTCTTTCCGGTTCTAGGCCAAAAAAGGATGAAACGTCGCCTAGTAAGAGCTTCGCATTCGAAGATTACATGGTATGAGGTTTCTTCCTCTTCCATGCAGAGTCTACACGTAGTGGGATCACTGTGTAATCCCATCACATGAAGGTGTTTTAGCAAGCCGGGCCCCGTTAGTAATCCCACAATGGTGGATATCTGAGGCCTTGCGAGTTGTAGTGCCTCAGTAGCCATGCGTGGGTTTGGTCCACTTAGCATGAGCTTACTGATTCTGTGCATTCTTATCTGCTGCCAGTGAATTTGGGGTTTTGTGGTTATCCACCTGTTCACAGCCTGTCGAGCAGAGGTGTTGCTTATCCCAAATACAGGTTCGGGTCCTGTGAATGGTAGATCTGATCTCTCTTTGGCGAGTTTATCAGCCTTTTCATTCCCTTGGATACCTTTGTGCCCTGGTACCCACCCTAGTTTTACCTTGTGGGTTGCCAGATCATTTAGTATTCCAAGGCAGTTCCAGACAAGCTTTGACTTGATTCTGTTTGAATCAAGAGCCTTTAAGGCTGCTTGGCTATCTGAGAGAATTAGGATGGTTTGTTTTTGTGCTTTCTTCTTAAATTCTCTCGTACCCACAATTCGATTCAGCCTGAAATACAGTGGTATGTTTTTCCAGTGAGACGATGGGTTTAACTCCATGTACGCTAGAGCCTTTTCCCTTTTTAGTTTTAGATCCATCCGTATACTATACGAGACCGCTAAGCAAGTATTTATCTATCTCCTTATTACCTTGTTCCAGTTGCAGTTGACCTGGAAGAGTCTGTTGAAGGTTAGGAGGGGTGTCATGTGATCTGATCCCATGTTTAATATAGGTAGAATCATTTACTTCATGTGTTATTCTGGTATGTTTTAGCTTTTCCAGTGAGTTCCAGTTGTTGGAGATTTCCAGTCTGTATACACTCATTCTGGCCTCCCCCTTTATGACTAGGTCAAGCCATAATGCTGATTCATATGTGGCCATCTGATAGCTTAGATAAATTGATGATTTGCCTTGGTTGTACTCAGAAATGGATTCCGGTTTCAGGTGCATTTCTTCTGCTATTAATGGGGTCGTTTTTAGTTCAGATGGTTTAGTCAACAAGAGAAAGAAACATAGCAAACATAGCAAAGCGGCAGTACTGGCAAAGTAGACTTTTGCACCATTATTTGAAAAGTTAATTACTTGCGGATCCGAAGCGCCGGATCCAGTACCCGTATTTATCCACTTATCTATTTTAATCATTATTTTCTCAAATATATGTTTAAAACACAATAAAATTAAAAAACACACACACCATCCACATGAAAGTGAGATTTTATACAGACCTGACGATTCAGTGGTGCCACCTTGTGGTGACACTTCGCCTGTTACCCCTCATTTTAATAAAACGATTTACAACCAATTCAATTATAAATATTAAGCGATAAAACATTTAAAAGTGTGTTAAGCGTGTGAAGTTTACGTTTGGAAGGTCCGAGAAGGACTAAATTCTTTATTTCTTATTTTTTTAATTAATAAAAATCACAAATTCAAATATTTGTGTTAATTGTATAAAAATAGATATTTTATCTTAATAGTCTCTAAATTATTTTTTAAAATTTTGTAATCCTGTTTATATATCGTAGAAAAAATATACTGTATAGTTCGTCTTCATGTGATATGGACATCGTGAATATCATATTGCACAAACTACTGTTTTAAACTATATTTAGTTTTTTAATTCCTGTACGCAATAAGATATAATTATTAATAATTTTTGTTTTGTACTCATATGACATTGTAATTTAAACTTTAAATAAAAATTAGTATTAAAACTAATCTGAATCTTTGTATATCGAAGGAAATTGGATGCTTCATGAATTTATACACTTCAAATTACAAGTATGTAATAACTAATAATATTTTCGCCAAGTATACAATTACAATTTATAAATTCGTTCCCCTTAACATACTGTGTTGAAAATTTTCTGAATTCAATCTTACCGTGTTTCCTCTTTTATCATTTTCATCCTCCTAGTACTATATTATTCTGTAAATAACTACGATTTGTTTCCACGCCTCATTCAAAGCACATATAAACACAATTTTTCCACCGGCCATGATTTAGACACCAAGATCAAAGGAGATATCGTGTCTGTGAAATTTGCCTAGATAATATCTTGAAATTGTGGGTTGTTGCCTTTGGAGTTATTAAGATATAATAGATAAAACGTACAAATGTATGCGTGGTTGGGACGCATTAAATCTTGGATTTACTTTAAATTGAGAATTTTCGGGTAAGATTGATGTACACGTTTCTTTTGGAAGTGACAAATTTCTTTCATATTTTGTGGGTGGTTCGGATATTTTGTGGGTTTTGTACATGTATTATAAATTATTGAATAAAAAAACATAGTAATGAAATGATCCCGAGTACAAGGATTGATCTCTAAAATGTGTCTATATTTTCTTCTGCTCCTTTTTTATTTAAAAACAAACTAGATGAGAGGAAAGTCCTTACATATTTTAAATTTTGATATAAGTATTATCAATAATTATTTTTACAAATAATACCACTGAATACTATACGGTGTTTCAGGATAGGCTATATATATTAAAGTCATTAATAAAAATATTGAATAATAAAGGTTTCAAGTTGCTACCTTGAAGGACTCCGGAAGTGACTTAACATTACAAATTATTTCGCGTTAGTTAAATAAGAGACGAACATATACATATACTGACTATCAAAAAGGAGGTAAACACCCATATATGTCTATCCGATTTTAATAATTTTTGATACACATATTCAATGCCTCTTACCTAATAAGTGATTAGAAGTTGAGCGTCATTAGACAACTTACTGAAAAAACTGTTCCAATAATGTGTTGACGACTCGCGATTTCTTATGTACTCATTAATACATCTAGGCTCGGTTCTGCTGAGGTGGTCGATGTCTTCTTGGGGTATTTTATTTCAGGCTACCTCAAACTCATGGGAAAGGGCTGCTAAAGTCTCTGGAGAGAGCTGCAAACTCAACAGCCTGTGATCACTCATGTCCCAGACATGTTAAACAAAAGACAGATCAGGCAATCTTGGTAAACGGTTGATGAATATCGATCCATGAAGACTATCGTTTCTCTGGCAACATGTGGTCTGACATTGCCTTAATAGAACGTAGCATTTTCGATGGTATAAAAGTATGGAATCACATATGGTTCGACTACTTCCTGAATGTAGCGTCGATCTGTCATATTGCCTCCATTGAAAACTAGTCGTGATTTGTTACCATATGCAATATCATCCCACACCATATAACCCACGGTGTCTATATTACGCTCTCTATCAAATTGTTGATCACGTCTTCCACCACGTCGCCTTCTCACCCTTACATCTTGGTATCATCAAAAAATTTAGTTATATTAGGAAGATCCTTTTATAATTTTAGACAATCATTTTTTGAATAGGCCAATTTAAAGCTCGTGAAGTCATATGTAATCTAAAGAATACTGTGTTGATAGGACGGTAGATCATTGATAAAAACTGTGAAAAGCAGTGGAGAAATGTTACTTCTTGAGGCACACCTGAGGTTGCTATATGTATTGTTCTGAGAAATTTCTGCTAACTTTAACAGTTATACTTCTTGGCTTAGAGAACCCAAACTAATCAAGTTTGCTGAACACAAGCTGATAATGAAGTGTGTCAAAGGCTTTTATTACATCTGTAAATAGGTATTACATCTATTTATGTTTTATTTTTAATAGTAAGGGAAGCAGTATTAGTAGTTTTTAAAGGAATAGTATAATACCTTTGACAGTAGAACTCATCTATCTACCGAGATAAATTCTTTTCCGTATAGAGGGAAGCGTCTCTATGCGCAATTTTAATTTTCCGACTATCCATTTCGCGAAAGAGTCAATAAATAGATTGAGGTGCAAGGCGGCGTGTTTGGTATTATTGAATGCATCTGAAAGGCAAACGGGAGAGAAGGGGACACGAGAATAAGACGCCTGGGAGTTAAGACACGGCCGTGTTGCTGGGAAAACGAGAATTTATTCGTTTGCGGGTGCGTTTATTGCACTCGCCGGCCGCAAATTGAAAATAATGTCTTTTTGAGGTTGTTTCATCTTCCATCTTTCTCACTGATGTGTGGATATATATGATCTATTAGACAGTGGCATATCATACTATTGATTAAATAGGTTGAAACATTAAATTATTTTGGGTTTGAATTATTATTAACTACTTAGTTTATATCTGTTATTTGCTAGATCCGAAGGGTACCTAAAAGGGTCCCTACCGCTTTTTATTAGCCTGAGAACTTGTAGCTGACAACCAATGGATTGTCGTATAAAAGCTATTGTTTTATTATTTCTGATAAAAAAATAATCGTCGACTGAAATTAACATGTTACAGGAGCGGCATAGAATAGGTTAATTTAAAACAAAATTTAATTTTACAATTTTTTTCTGCGTTTGGGTACTTTAGAATTGTCAAAATTTATGTCTTTTGTATTAATTATTGGTATATTAAAATTATCTAATTGAGGAGGTATTTACGAAGTGTGTCGGTTTTAGGCGATCTATTGAGACTTTATATATTTATTTTTTTATTTTCTTTCAATCACATTGTAGTGCCCATCGTATGAATTTTGAAAAAGCTTTTTAACAGAATCGTTTGTAACAAATACATGGAACATTTTGGATACGAAAACTTTGTTGAATGAACGAAAACAAATCGATTGTAATTTTTTAAAAGAGAAATAATGAAGTTGGGAATATCGAAATATTTTTGACTGGTACTTGAACTGACTGGAACTTGAATAATTTTACCATATACCATTTCAACGGCAGATAAATCAATATATTCTTTTAGTGCTGTTCTGATTCACAATAGCACAATTGGAACAATGTCAAACCAGTTGTTGACATGATCGTAGCATTTAATGGTAGCTTTTATCTGGAGGTGGAACCATTGCATTTTGGTTTAGAACTTGTAGTTTTTATATGAGAAAAACTAACAGGGTTTTCTAGGCTCACAAAAAAATCGAGCTAAATTGTCTTCTATCTGTAAATGGTGGTTAATAATGATTATATGCCAAACAGAGTTATCCAGACATTTACAAAAGTTTGTGCGACTCTTTCAGCAGTTATAATTGGTATAGAGGAAAAGCTTCGCACGTGTGCAAAATTTGTTGGCGAAATATATGAGGAATGTAAAGTGTTTTAAGGTTCCATTGAATTAAATAACAGCGACAAAGGTGCAAAGGTATAAAAATGATTGTAACAAATTAAAAATGGCAATATATTTTTAAATAATATCAACGCCTGGTAACTGAGGCTGTCAAAGAGTTATTGGATGGGCAAGCTTAACAGAAAGATTGACGTAATAAGGTATGTTGTATGTAGCACTACATTGGTTAGTTTTCAACGTCTTTCGGTGTCTGTCAACTTATGTATAATTTCATTAGGATCTAGTTTTACCGCTACAACTCATTAGAGCAAGACTAGCCTCCTTAGACTCTATAATGTAAAAAAAAATGTTTTTGTGCGTTGTAGTAAAATCATATATTATTAATGGAATATCCACCAGTATAATGCTACCGTGTTGGCATAATAAAGGCATACCTGCGAGTGTTATACTATCAAGATTGATATTATGAAAATGCGAAAGAAATAGTAGAACAATAAATGGGACATATAGTGAAGGAGGAATGAGCAGCTTCAAATGGTGATCTGGGAGCATGGCCAACATTCTCAAATGTTTATTGCAGTGGAAAAACTGATCATTACATAATTGATGGCTTTTCTATACTAAAATGTTTGTCGAATTGATATTTTAGATTTTATGTTAAACGTTTTATGGAATTTATATATAGGGGCCCCTAAATCATCTTATATACGTTCGTAGTGGTTTTTTTGCCCTACTAAGCTAAAACGTCTTATCTGACATGAGGAAAGTATTGAGATATTAATGATTTTCTGTTTTCATATTGTCCACTACGTAAATATTAGGACACAACTGAATATAAGAAACAAGTGCTTTATGTTGTAGTTAAGACGTTTTTGAGTAGGACAGTTGTAGATGCATGTCTGCATTACTAAAAAACTGTAATTTTGTCAGATAGATCGTTTTAGCTTAGAACGGCAGGTTTGTTTTTCTCTCCCTTTGGTAAAATGCGTCAATTAGATTTTGTAAAAACCGCTGTCAATTTCAGTAGCAAACAGCAAATTTATAAAATAAAAAGAATGTGATATTCCCAGCTCGACGCCCATGATTGCGAGAATTACTGCCGAGGAAAAAACCGCAGGAGTAAATTGTTTGCCACGCTTATTGTTTCTGACATCTAGTTGCGGCCTTATTTATTCAAATTTAATGTTTTGCCGGCTCTCCTCTAAGATTTTCACGCCTGCTTTTTTAATGGATTTATATGCGAACTTTAGTCGTTAGTGCAACACCGCCACCAAGCAAAGCCTGCTGCCTGTTTCCCGCTATGTGTATGCACTGGAGGCGGGAGAATGTCTTTTGTTTTTTATCGCTTTTTTGATGTCGCCTTCTCGGTCGCCTTTGCGGCAAATTGTGATGATTTCTAGATGCTTTAGGGTCGTAATAAATTTGATATTGATATATTGATATAGCAGCAAAATTTATAGTATATTGTAGACTTTCTAAACATGAATATTGTCACGTTTTATATAAATTCTTATTTTTCCAAATATATCGTAACACATATAAATATTTAAATAATACCCTGTACATAAAATATCATTTAATTATGTTGTCAATTTATTTTAAATTGCCATCATGTACAATGTTAATTATTTAATAGTTATTGAACAGTCTAATAACAATAAACCATGGGAAAGTTCTAAACGCACAGGGCTTTTTCCATAGGGCAGAGTTCTCTTCGTAGAAGACCCTCCTTGTACGGCATTCCCAGTAGCGACTCCAGATCACGGAGACTTCATATTTGTGTATCTTGGGTTGCCATCTATTTTAAAGAATAGTTGCAAATAGAATATTAAACGTATTATATTAAATAAAATAGTGTATAATTACATCTACAATAAAACACGAACTAAATCAAAACTCCACAACAAACTCGCAAATTATGTTATTGTATGAAACATTTCACTAAAATCAATCAAAATCACCAATTCCTGTAGACTATCTTAATGAAGACATTACACGATCTGAAATGCAGCTAAGTTAATTACTAATTCAAATAACTGCGTAACTGTTAATCCCATAATATGTCATGAGTGTTTTATATTATTATTTGGCATTCTCAATTAATCTTAGACATCTCGAAATAAAAATGCATTTTTAATTCGCACATATTATATTACCACCTTAATGAAATAATATTTTAAATATCCGTTTAAAAATGTGAGTATTTTTTATTAAAACTAAAAAAAGTGTTTTGCATTGAATATATGTTATAAACGTCGTTACAGTCTGATTTTGCCCTAATTTGGTATTTGGTTTTGCTATTTGACACACTTTGAATATGTGTGTTTATTATGATGTTCAGATGTTAATTGTCGTACATACCTTCTATTTTTTTAAATTTTTTTCTGTCACATCAAATGAAAGTTCTTCTCCTAGGAAGTTACCTGAAGTAGATATTATTTTTTTCTATACCCACATGGATATTAGCTTATCTACGCACGTACTACAAAACGAAAAAGTATGCCATTGCGTTCAACTGAACGAATATATTTCATATTCATTCTACCTAGTAAGAAACAGTAAGAAACAAAAAAATGAAATCCACCAATCACGGTTCATATTTTGGTCACCTGTCTACTATTATGTTTTAAATTTTATGTAGGTGACAATTCTGTCAAACTAATTGTCAGTATATTTTTTAGTTATTGGAAATAAATATACATAAAAATGAGTTATTCTTGTGCAGAATTGATAAATAATAGCATTTCTATTTTTAACCGACTTCAAAAAAGAAGAAGGTTCTCAATTTGTCGGAATATATTTTTTAAGGGTAATTTCATATACAATTGGTCAGGATCGGATGATCTTTGAGAAAATAAAAATTCTCCATTTTTAGGGACATCTACGATTTTGAAGTCAGTTTTTAAAAATTATTTTTATAACTTGTTATTTAGTCCACATTTATTGAATATTAAAACTAAAATGGCAAGTGTGGCGATGGAGGTAGGAAAAGGGCGTTTGGCTTTCATGGCAGAGGCCCGGTTTTAATTCTGGGCTGAGGACTAATTAAATTAAATCTTTTTTTCATATTTATTTTATTTTAAATATTAGTAAAAGTCATACATTATTTTCTCTTAATATCCTAAAATAATTTTTAAAATTTGTAGATTTTCATTAGTGAGTCGCAGAAAAAATATACTGTACAACTCAAGTAGATTGTCCATATTACACAAACTATTATTTTAGCCTAGTACTGGCAGAATGATTTCTTTGGGAATTATTGTGGTGATACGTATATTTTGTATCTTTTAACAGTAATTGATGTGACTTATTTTGTATTTTGGTATAATAATATGTGTGCAGTGGAATTGGTTATGTTTTTGTTTCTTTGCTGCCTGTCAGTGGGAATTCTTTGCGTTTCACCGTGGTAACATTTGTAGCATGTACTGTTAGGTTTTTTAAACGGAACTTACGAGTTTTTGGTTTGTTGCTGAGTCTTCTTTTTGATAGGATGCCAGTGAGCTTGGTGATACATTAAACTTTCCGTTTTTATATATTGGTGTGTCTATGGTTCATTAAATGATATAAGCAGTTTTCTTTGTCTCATTTCGTTCCTAATGTTTATTCGATATATGTTGGGAACAAAAACGTAGTGTTACTGGCATACTTCAAAGTTCAAATCAAACTGGCTCCCACAATTTTTAGCTTGAATACAGTGAATTTTGGAACTAGGTGGATCACGCCTTTCTCAACTCAGAGCTAAACCGGCTGACAGGGCCTGTTCATCAGATACTATCAGACAGTCCAGAGTTAAATTTGGAACTTCGTTTTGTTATAATTTCCTTTTGTAGTTTAATTGAATAGCAACAATTGGGCCTGTTGCATAGAAGAACCCTAAATTTATATATTGAATTATTTTAATAAAAGAAATTGTTTCTTAAAAATCCGGGCTGTCTGATTCTTTAGGAGTTTAACCCAATCTGCTGATTGGTGTGGGAGTTTCTCTGGATTTTCTACTAAAATCTTTCCGATTTTTATTCAGTCAACTGACAGACACCCTGAATTTAACTAATTATTAAAATGATAAATCCACTTCTTAGACTAAACGTAAGTCAAGTTCTTGTTATTCTTGTATTTAAGAAAACACAAAGTTTCCCTTGGATTTCGTAACTTCAATCTTCCTTGGAAACAATTTGTGAACGCTCTAATCTTCCTGCAAGTCTCAGCAGTTTTGCCAGTTTTTCTAGAAAACTACTAGCGAATACAACACTCTTTATTATCCGCCTCGAAAGTGGTTTTCCATCCTACAACTTGCAGTTATTCGCGGAGAGAGCAACGGGTGTCCGAAATTTATCGGCGTGTTTTGCAAACTGAGAAGAACTTACTCATTTTTACACACTCGTTGCACTCGCTCACCGCACCAGAATACGTGCGGAAAGAGTTACGAGCCCGGTTTCTACAAATTAACGAACTTTTCTTGAGATTTTATGCTCACACAGCGGGTCGGTCGACAAAGATGATAAACATATCGATTTCGCGGCTGATTTATTTTATCACTTATCGCCGCATGCCGCTGGAATCCAGATACGGCAGAAATCTGAAATGGGAATGCAATTGCTTCAAATGTGCAAATAAAAATAAAATGTTTACCTTATGTGTACAGTAAGAAATATCTTTATAATATGTCGCTTTTAAATGGGTCGTTGATATTCGTAACACTTTCCTTGGATGATAGATTTTTTGGGTTTTAGGTTTGAGTTCAGGTTTAAAGTAAAATGCCCGATGGCGAAACTAAGACATTCTATGAAGCAAAAGAAATAGACAAAGAGAAACAAACAACGAAAAGAACTAAAAAACCGCTACCCATATCAATCAATAACAACATTAGGGTAGGCTAAAAAATAAACTGCGGAATAGTCACAAAATGTTTTTACTTTCCACCCATAAGCGTCGTTTAAAAAGTCTTATAAGCAGGGCAAAACGCCGCAGCTATAGTCGACAGCCATGGCAAAAAATCCCAAATCCTAAATCCACGGGTGGACAGACGCCCCCCTTGCTCTCGTGTGGCGGCGCCCATGCCTCTACCGGAAATGAAAAATAAAAAAATTTAAATTTGATTTAAGATACATTTTATTTTTCTACGACCCCTTAGAGAAGTGACACATATTTAGTCTTATGAAAGTGCCAAATATATCATATGCATGTGGATAAGAATCTACTTTCCGCCCATATGTGAATAAGAATCTACTTTTCGCGTCAACTGTCAAATATGTCAGACGGATCATTTTTATTTTGATATATGCTATAATGTCTATATTAATAATAAAACCGATTTAATGATTAAATAATTGTTAATATTGATTTTTATATTTAATTTCTAGATATTTATTTAACACTTAAAATAATTTAAAAGTAACTACATACATAAATGGAGTAAACCACAATAATTGTTAGTACGCCTCGGAAAAATTCACGTACGTCAATTTTTCTTCTTTAAAGTATCAGTTTGAATTAAATTCGGAGCAGTCGTATTCTGTTTCTGTCGGTCATGGCCTAATTTAATTTAGAAACCTACTTTGTGGATCACTAATATATATATATATATTTACATCTTTCTATCAATCCCAAGCCAATTGGAGATTCTATCAAACCTGAACCACCCAAAAATAATAAAGTTGGATAAGTATATTTAATGTATATTGGAAACAGAGGGTCTCTTTATCTGTAATATGAAATGTATACTCTGAATATTTCATTAAAAAAATTTAATTTTTCTAAAGATTTTACTGGATCAGTGCAATCCTGAACCATTAGAAGATTGATACAATCTTGAACCATTTTATACAGTTTTGTTCACACTAATCGTACAATTCTGAACCTTCGCTCAGTTGCCAAATGTAAATTAAGTATGAAATCTACGATTTAGTGATACGAGAATAGTCATAAAATCTAACTGTTTATATAATTCTAAACTCTGAATTGAAATTTAAAATAATTTAAGTTGGATTATGTAAACACATTAAAATCACTCTTGTGACTAGGGCAGTTTGGTCGAGATATTAAGAGCAAACTAGATATATGGATGTATTTTCTCATAAATAGGAAATCCGATAAAAAAAACTTTTTAAATAAAATACTTACAATTTACGATTTTTCCTTACTTTTGCAATTAAAAAAAATTAACAGGTAAGATAAAAAATTAATTTTTGACATTTTACAATAAACCAGATTTACAACGCTTTCCTATAAAAATCTTACCCCCCACCATCCCATAGAGGGAGAATGGGGGTGGTATTCCCAAAATATTAGGTTAAAACTTTTTAAATAAAACAGTTTGAATTCCAAAATTTGGTCAAAATGATAGGGGTAAATTTTTATAAAAAAAAGTTAAAACTTATGTCTTTTACAAATGTACCAAAAATAAGAGTTTTATCTCCTCAGTGATGATTTTTATAAATAATATCAAGTTGTTTGTTGCCGTTCATTCTGATAATCAAAATTTTATTTGGAATCATACCACATATGGCTGACAATTTAAAAACTTACGAAAACTTATATCTCATGAACTGGATGTAAGAAAAAAATTAAAATCTGGGAACTTGCAAGATGTCTTGGGGCTCATTTAGCTATTCCTATTGAACGGAAATAGATCTTAAGTCGCTTATTTTAAATACGGCATCCTATTATTACAAATTTGAATTTTACTTCAGATTCTGGGCAGGTTTTATGTATCATATCATATGCCGAAGTCAGAGCGATTTTACATATTTTAGTTTTTATGTCAAAAATGACGTTGGTAAGCCCTCATATAATTATCAGTTAGTCCTATAAAGAAGTCCTTATATCTACTTCGGATTGGATTCCTTGGGTTTAAGGTTTAAAATGAGATTAAGAAAACTGCCAAAAATCGATTTTTCAAATGGAACAACCCATTTTTCTTATTTTGTAGTATTTAGCATCTAAAATAAAGGTAACCTTGTATAAAGTCGTCCACAGGGTGGTCCGTTAATAATGAGATTCAGAGCTACTTTATAAAAGTATTGCGATATAACACAATTTACCTTAGTTCAATTTTTGATATTAAAGAATATACATAGTGTTAAAATAGATACATTTATATCAGTATTTTTGATTGAAATATTTGACACTTCATTTTATTAAGTATCTACTTTAACACCTTATAATATCTTCAATATCCAGAATTGAACAAAGGTAAATTTATATATCGCAAGATTTTTATGCAAGGAATTTATAGATGTTCTGTGTCCCATTGTTAACGGACCATCTTGTAGACAACCTTATTTTTTATACTTTATTTTCGATACTAAATACTATAAAATGAGAAAAATGTGAATTTCCATAAAAAATTTTGTTTGTAGTTGTCTCAATCTTATTTTAAACCTTATTTTTGAACAGTCTGCATGATTAGTTGTCTAAATATAAAAAAATCTATTAATGAGATTTTTTTAACAAGGAATCCAACCCAAATTAACCAATAAGATCTCTGGTCCTCTCATTTCTTCTTAATCTACTTTGGACCACTTTAAGATATGGACAATATTTGGAAATAAAACAATATTATTTTTGAAATAGGTAAGATACGCAGCTTTTAGTTCTTACATGTCAAGTCAGCGGCGGTAAGTCCCCAAACACAAATACGTCGAAATTAACAGTCGGGTATTTACAAAAGTTCAAGCATATACAGTGTGTCCACTTAAGTTCGCAGCATATGGGAAACTTTTTTATTATTAACTTTATGAAAAAAGTTTTTCTTCACAAAAAGTTCTGCAACTATCAGATATATTTTTACAATAGTATACGAGATATATCAAATAATATGAATTTAGCTGTAAAATAAAGTACCTTTATTTTTGATAAATCACGTATACGACTGATAAAATTTGATATTTGATGGTTGCATTTTACGTTTTAGACCATGCTCGACTTTTTATGAAAAATAACTTTTTTCATAAAATTAGAAATAAAAAAGGTTTCTGCATATAGTAAGACGAGGATGGTCTCAAACCTAAAATACTACCATCAGATATCAAATTTTATCAGTCGTATACGAGGTTTGTCAAAAATAAAGATATTTTACTCTTCAGCAAAATTACCTATTTGACATATCTCGTATACTACTGTAAAAATTTAATATATCATAGTTGCATTTTAGGTTTCAGACCATTTCGACCTTTTTATGAAAAATAACTAAATGAAAATATTTTTTCCTTCGACCACTTAGGAAAGTGACACATATCACACTATATAGTCCTATGGAAAGTGCCCTATATCACACACGTATGAATAAGAATTTACTTTCCACCCGTGTACGAATATGCTACTTTCCGCAGCAGCTGTCACAAAATGTCAAACACATCATTTCTATTTTGATCTATGTTATGTCCATATTAATTCTAAAATCGATATTATGATTAAATTATTAAAATTGACGATTAACTTATATTTATTTTTAACAATTATTAAAATAATTTTAAAATAACTACATACATATCATTATTTTGGCTTTTTATTCTGTTTAAACTTAAAATCGAATTAAAAATGCATTTGACATAAGACCTATTAGCTCAGGTTTTAGGGTAGTTGCAATTTGAACTTTGGCTTACACGACGGGTCCGCGGACCCGCGTTCAAAACTTGGTGGTTGCAGAATTTTTTTTTGTTTTTTAATTTTTGTTTCGAAAAATATGAAAATTGCATAAATACAATTATTGTTGATTATTTTTAAGTAGGAAAAATATTGTACATCACTTGTGTGAAAAGTAATTTTCCACACTGGTGTGATAGTCGCACTCGGCTTGTGCCTCGTGCGACAATATTTTCCACTCGTGTGAATAATGTCACTTTCCACACACGTAATGTAATATACTATACTTGTTTCTTTCGACTTACTTCTGTTTTGAATGATTCCTACAAAACGGAAAGCACATAAAATGTTTGTAAATACGCAATGTTGCCACATTCACTGGCTCAAGATGATACGGAATTACTTTCAATACGTATATATAATTATATACCGCAAATACCTACCTAAGCGCCGCAAGCGTCAAATTGTTGAACTACATATTGGAGTTTCGTATGTTCCTGAACCAATAAAAAAGGGGGAATATCCGGCAATGTGTTGGGCCCGAAGATTTGAAAACATAATTTACAGATTCCTTTATTATGGAACTATTACAATCAAGTTTCACTTTAAGCATAGAGTGGGTATTAAATAATTTAACACAGCAAAACAAACTTGAACCAATATACTGGTTCAGGTTTGTGATGGTGGTTCAAGTTTGTTAACCCAAGTTACTACTTCTGGTTCAGGTTTGGATGGTTACCGTAAATATATATATATATATATATATATATATATATATTTACGGTAACCATCCAAACCTGAACCAGAAGTAGTAACTTGGGTTAACAAACTTGAACCACCATCACAAACCTGAACCAGTATATTGGTTCAAGTTTGTTTTGCTGTGTTAAATTATTTAATACCCACTCTATGCTTAAAGTGAAACTTGATTGTAATAGTTCCATATTAAAGGAATCTGTAAATTATGTTTTCAAATCTTCGCGCCCAACACATTGCCGGATATTCCCCCTTTTTTATTGGTTCAGGAATATACGAAACTCCAATATGTAGTTCAACAATTTGACGTTTGCGGCGCTTAGGTAGGTATTTGCTGTATATAATTATATATACGTATTGAAAGTAATTCCGTATCATCTTGAGCCAGTGAATGTGGCAACATTGCATATTTACAAACATTTTATGTGCTTTCCGTTTTGTAGGAATCATTCAAAACAGAAGTAAGTCGAAAGAAACAAGTATAGTATACACTTACGTGTGTGGAAAGTGACATTTTTCACACGAGTGGAGGCACAAGCCGAGTGCGACTATCACACCAGTGTGGAAAATCACTTTTCACACAAGTGATGTACAATATTTTTCCTACGACCACAAAATAATTTCATCAAAAAATGTACAACCAGGTTATTATTATAATAATTAAAATGTATTTAAAAAAATAATTAACAATAATTGTATTTATGCAATTTTCATATTTTTCGAAACAAAAATTAAAAAACAAAAAAAAATTCTGCAACCACCAAGTTTTGAACGCGGGCCCGCGGACCCGTCGTGTAAGCCAAAGTTCAAATTGCAACTACCCTAAAACCTGAGCTAATAGGTCTTATGTCAAATGCATTTTTAATTCGATTTTAAGTTTAAACAGAATAAAAAGCCAAAATAATGAGATGTATGTAGTTATTTTAAAATTATTTTAATAATTGTTAAAAATAAATATCTAGGATCTAAGTTAATCGTTAATTTTAATAATTTAATCATAATATCGATTTTAGTATTAATATGGACATTACATAGATCAAAATAGAAATGATGTGTTTGACATTTTGTGACAGCTGCTGCGGAAAGTAGCATATTCGTACACGGGTGGAAAGTAAATTCTTATTCATACGCGTGTGATATAGGGCACTTTCCATAGGACTATATAGTGTGATATGTGTCACTTTCCTAAGTGGTCGAAGGAAAAAATATTTTCATTTAGTTATTTTTCATAAAAAGGTCGAAATGGTCTGAAACCTAAAATGCAACCATGATATATTAAATTTTTACAATAGTATACGAGATATGTCAAATAGGTAATTTTGCTGAAGAGTAAAATATCTTTATTTTTGACAAACCTCGTATACGACTGATAAAATTTGATATCTGATGGTAGTATTTTAGGTTTGAGACCATTCTCGTTTTACTATATGCAGAAACCTTTTTTATTACTAATTTTATGAAAAAAGTTATTTTTCATAAAAAGTCGAGCATGGTCTAAAACGTAAAATGCAACCATCAAATATCAAATTTTATCAGTCGTATACGTGATTTATCAAAAATAAAGGTACTTTATTTTACAGCTAAATTCATATTATTTGATATATCTCGTATACTATTGTAAAAATATATCTGATAGTTGCAGAACTTTTTGGGAAGAAAAACTTTTTTCATAAAGTTAATAATAAAAAAGTTTCCCATATGCTGCGAACTTAAGTGGACACACTGTATATGCTTGAACTTTTGTAAAACCCGACTGTTAATTTCGACGTATTTGTGTTTGGGGACTTACCGCCGCTGACTTGACATGTAAGAACTAAAAGCTGCGTATCTTACCTATTTCAAAAATAATATTGTTTTATTTCCAAATATTGTTCATATCTTAAAGTGGTCTAAAGTAGATTAAGAAGAAATGAGAGGACCAGAGATCTTATTGGTTAATTTGGGTTGGATTCCTTGTTAAAAAAAATCTAATTAATAGATTTTTTTTATATTTAGACAACTAATCATGCAGGCTGTTCTAAAATAAGACTGAGAAAACTACAAAAAAATTTTTTTTATGGAAATCCACATTTTTCTCATTTTATAGTATTTAGTATCGAAAATAAAGTATGGAAAATAAGGTTGTCTACAAGATGGTCCGTTAACAATGGGACACAGAACATCTATAAATTCCTTGCATAAAAATCTTGCGATAGGTATAAAAAATTACCTTTGTTCAATTCTGGATATTGAAGATATTACAAGGTGTTAAAGTAGATACTTAATAAAATGAAGTGTCCACTGTTATTATTTGGCGTCAAATATTTCAATCAAAAATACTGATATAAATGTATCTATTTTAACACCATGTATATTCTTTAATATCAAAAATTGAACTAAGGTAAATTGTGTTATATCGCAATACTTTTATAAAGTAGCTCTGAATCTCATTATTAACGGACCACCCTGTAGACGACTTTATACAAGGTTACCTTTATTTTAGATGCTAAATACTACAAAATAAGAAAAATGGGTTGTTCCATTTGAAAAATCGATTTTTGGCAGTTTTCTTAATCTCATTTTAAACCTTAAACCCAAGGAATCCAACCCGAAGTATGGGATTAACTGATAATTATATGAGGGCTTACCAACGTCATTTTTGATATAAAAACTAAAATATGTAAAATCGCTCTGACTTAGGCATATGATATGATACATAAAACCTGCCCAGAATCTGAAGTAAAATTCAAATTTGTAATAATAGGATGCCGTATTTAAAATAAGCGACTTATCTATTTCCGGTCAATAGGAATAGCTAAATGAGGCCCAAGACATCTTGCAAGTTCCCAGATTTTATTTTTTTTCCTACATCCAGTTCATGAGATATAAGTTTTTGTAAGTTTTTAAATTGTCAGCCATATGTGGTATGATTCCAAATAAAATAAAATCAGAATGAACGGCAACAAACAACTTGATATTATTTATAAAAATCATCACAGAGGAGATAAAACTCTTATTTTTGGTACATTTGTAAAAGACATAAGTTTCAACTTTTTTTATAAAAATGTACCCCTATCATTTTGACCAAATTTTGGAATTCAAACTGTTTTATTTAAAAAGTTTTAACCTAATATTTTGGGAATGCCACCCCCACTCTCCCTCTATGGGATGGTGGGGGTAAGATTTTTATAGGAAAGCGTTGTAAATCTGGTTTATTGTAAAATGTCAAAAATTAATGTTTTATCTCACCTGTTAATTTTCTTTAATTGCAAAGGTAAGGAAAAATCGTAGATTGTAAATATTTTATTTAAAAAGTTTTTTTTATCGGATTTCCAATTTATGAGAAAATACATCCATATATCTAGTTTGCTCTTAACATCTCGACCCAAACTGCCCTAGCCACAAGAGTGATACATAATCCAACTTAAATTATTTTAAATTTCAATTCAGAGTTTAGAATTATATAAACAGTTAAATTTTATGATTATTCTCGTATCACTAAATCGTAGATTTCATACTTAATTTACATTTGGCAACTGAGCGAAGGTTCAGAATTGTATGATTAGTGTGAACAAAACTGTATAAAATGGTTCAAGATTGTATCAATCTTCTAATGGTTCAGGATTGCACTGATCCAGTAAAATCTTTAGAAAAATTAAATTTTTTTAATGAAATATTCAGAGTATACATTTCATATTACAGATAAAGAGACCCTCTGTTTCCAATATACATTAAATATACTTATCCAACTTTATTATTTTTGGGTGGTTCAGGTTTGATAGAATCTCCAATTGGCTTGGGATTGATAGAAAGATGTAAATATATATATATATATATATATATATATATATATATATATATTTGATTTTTTCTGGTTAATACATATATTTGATTAGATAATTCGCCTTCACGGCTCAGATAGTAAAGCGTTCACTTTGAATTTCGCGTCCGAGATTCAATTCCCGATTAAAAATTATTTTTTGATATGAAAATTTAAAAAAATATGTACTATTGTTGTTTGTTTATTTTAAATATATTCTATTTATCACAATGTAACCCCCTACAGTTAGACAATCCATTATTCTTTTCGCTATTTATTTTGTACTATTTTCATAACGGTTCAGTAAAAAAATGTAAGTAGGTCTTTAATAACAAAAAAGTTCTTGTTCATAGTTTTTAATGTTATTATTTGTTGCATTAAGGGGATATTCTGGTCTAGAAGCCTAAATTTTAGACGTTTTTCCACGTATTATATTTTTACTATCCATTTTTTTAGTAATATCTTTAGTTTACAAAATAATTTTGAAAAAAAAAAGTTCATCGAGTTATGAGGTTGTGAAGTGGGAACAAAAATAAGATGTTGACATGATTGATTCCAACCCTTGTAGTGTTCTGAACCAAAAAAAATTCTTGATTAGTAAAGACCTTGGAAAAATGGATTTGAAAACAAATTTTCGGCATCTTTTTTGACATGCGAATCGCGAATTTTTAAAAAATAGTAAAAACAATTTTTCAAATCTAAGTCCCAGATATAGACGGATATACAAAAGAACATTTTACTAAAATTTTTAGTAAATCGGGTAATTAGAACTTGTAATTAGAACCATGTCGAAAAAAGTAGTTTCGAGAAAATAGCGTTCAAAGTTTCGGGCAGCGTAACTCAGATAATAGTACCGGTTTCGTCGGAGCGTCATAAAAACAGCGGTAACTCTTAAAATAATCCTAGTTTCAAAAAATACCTTTGGGCTCATATTTTTAATGGCCAAGACTTTAAAAATATAAAAGAAAAAAATCGATTTTTTTCGAATTTCTTGCCCAGAACCCCTTAAAAAAATACCATTAAGTATTGTATTCTAATATATTTTGTACCTAATATTATTTTACTTTTCTCATCCTATGAAAATGTTTGTAAGTAGAATCACAATGTTTTTAATTTCTACAAGACGCCTCCGCAAAAAAATTTAAAAATTATTTAAAACCATTTATAAAAACAAACCTAAAATCAGCTACATCTTGTTTGAACCCCCAAAGCTAGATTTCCTGGTTTTAAAAAATATTGTACCTACATCACTTGTGTAAAAGTGACTTTTCACACTGGGTATGTAATAAACTGTTACACATTTTTAATTGTAATACCTGTTGCCCTTTACCGTGACTCAAATAAACTGCTCACGCAATTAGTCGATACAACTAATTTTATCGTCATTTGTAGGAGACTGTATCTCGGAAACTCTTTAGCCGATTTTTAAAAATGGAGGATATTCTGAAAATTTATTATTTCTTGTATTATTGGCTTGATGTGAACTTCAGTAAAAAATCACTTTTCAGTGTTATACAGGGTGTCATATACTTCAATGTAAAAATGTAAAATTTCCTGACCGTAGTAGAATTTTTTCGGTCAAATGGTTTTAATTTTTTTTATATTTTAAGCACTACATATGTTTCGAAAAACACAATTTTTCCATCTTCGTGTACAGTCAATTTATAAAAAGTATGGGGCAGTTTAAAATTTTTTAAAATAATAGAACCCCATCTTTCTATTTCACATCGTGTAGAGGTGTACTCGAAATAATCATTATTGTTGTATCTTCTTTCAAAAACTGCGTCATTTATTAATGTTACCTTCGGATCATAAGACGCACCCAAAATTTGAGTCAATTTTTCTATGTAAAAAAGGTGCATCTTATAGTCCTAAAAATACAGTAATTTATTAATTTAAATAAAAATAGGGCACCAAATTATTTTTTTTTCTACTGCTACATGGACATTTTCTATTCTACGTACGTTAATTTGCAATAAAGTTCGTTATTTGGAATAATAGTTATAATTAACGTTAAATTACCTTTTATAAACACTTATTACTTACCTTTAATCAAATCAGAAAATGAAATGAGCACATAGACTATATAGTTTTCTCAGTCGTGAATTCAGGCTTTTATAATAGACTGGGGGAAATAGTTTTCGGGAAAGAAAGGGCGCCAATTATTCTCGTTTTTACTTTTTTTAAAAAAGCTAGTTGAGAATTTTATTATAACCGTTAGACTTTATCAAAAAGACAATTAATTCCAGCAACACAAAAGGAATTACTAAACCATATTTAACAAATCTAAATTGACTTTCAAAGACCAAACTTATAACTAACAAAAAGTAGAAATATAATTTCTACTTAGATCTTTTTTAATAACATTAATAACTTACCGCTAGTCGCAGCCAAAGACACATTTAAAATAACATTTTAAAAGAATTTTAAAATGTTATAAACGAAATAGTATGCTATTGTAATAAGAACATTGTATTGTATATTAAATCCACCAATCACAGTTCATATTTGGTCACTACTATAATTTTTTTTTAATTTTAAATAAGTGATAATTCTGTCAAACTAGTTTATTAAATAATTTTCTCTTTTAATGAATTTTTAATTATTGACATATTTTGTTTGCAGGTAAGTATTGCTACTTCTCTCCAATACCAGGTGGTAAGTTAATACATTTTTATTGAGATTATGCAATTTCTGAATACCTAGAAAAAGCTTCAATTTGTTGTTTTGTTCTTAAAGGAAACTCTTGCCTAGAAAAAATATCGAGTGAATTGTTCGTATCGCACTTAAACGACTGACTACTCCGCCTACAACGTCGTACTCAAAGTTTGTCTTCATGCGATATTACCATCATATTCACTCTTGTTGCACAAACCACTATTTTGGTCATTTAAAAAATTTACCAGATTCAGATGTTAGAATCCTTTAATGCGATGAACATATTCTTTCTTTGAGCATCAAGCCCGAGGAATCATCAGTGGACACTTTCTGAGTAACTCTTTTACGTTAAAGTCTCCGATTTGTCACCCTGTATTATATGCTATATAAAATTCCTATGATGAAAGCGAATCAAAGTAAGATCATAAAGTTTTCAATTTCCTGATGAAGGAAATAAATCTAGAACGAGAAATTCAATTTTGATAGTTGTTATCGAGGTTGTGTATTTATTTTAATGGTTGAGTCAAATTCAAATTTAGCGATATTTGCGCAGAAAAACCTCCAACTAAACAGATATGGCAGAATAACAGCATTGTCAATATATTTAATGATAATCTACAATGTCTTGAAAACTTTTCATTCCAAAATTGGTAAAAGAAAAAGAATATTTGTGGCTCCTAACCATTCTAATGTTAGAGTTAGCGAGTAAGAAGACCACCACTGGGGCGACGATCGAAACCACATCTCGCCCAATGCAGTATCTAAGAGAGAACGGGAACACTTGAATTTTGATCAGTCGAACGCAAGCAAGTAGTAGGCATTATGCCCTTTAAAGACATTCTTTATTTTGTTCCTTAATTAATTAGATTTTAAACATTGTTTACGAGATATTTAATAAAACATAAAATCATGTTAGCACGTGTTTTGTGAAATGGCTACACAGGGTGTTATAGTATACAGGGTGATAAATGATTTAAAAACAATAATTTTTAAGTTAATTCGTTTAACTTCTAACACTAACATCTTTTTAGGATTTCAGGTCCTTTTTGATGATTTTAGAATATCATGAATATCTTGAATTTGATATTCTTAGGATAATTTCCTAATCGTAGTAGAATATTACATAAATAAAAGTTATTTTATTTATTTATATATAATCAGTTTACTGATTAGTTAACAAATCGAAAGTAAAATTTAGCTGAGTGGCCATCTAAACACAAAATAAGCCTATAACTGGGACAGTTAATACTAACCAGCTATTGTACAATACTCATTTGACTAATCAATCGTTATTTATTTATTAATTTAATAAAAATCCAAACAGGCTTAACTAGCCTAATTACATGCATAGTATAATTTAAGTAATTTTTTACAGGTGACATAATATTAAAGTATTTTAATTGATGTGCACAACCTGTCCTCAGCAACATATTCTGATGTAAGAAATAAATTTGATATTAACAAAATCTGTCCCACAGAAATACTTTTTTTGAGGAGTTTTTTGTCTAATTCAGTTTCCATTTTATTAAAGGGAGATACCTTTTTGACTTGGGCTACTGGAGAAACTCTCAGAGGCATAGGTCCATTTGCTAACATGTTTCCATTAACAATGTTATTTTAAGCTTCGCTTGGTTTTTAACGACTAGCAGTGCAAATGGCCCTTAAGCCCTTCTTTATAAACCGATCTCAGCTGAGTCGGACTTGGCTGAGTCGCCCTTGAACGAAAATAGAAGTTCGGTTTAAACTTCTCTAGAGTTCCGTGGAATTTAGAGATGGACAGTAGCTAATCCGTAACTGTTAAGTACATTTACGGATTTGTTACTACCCACCTCTAAATTCACATGATATAACCGAACTTCGATTTTCGATCAAGGACGATTCAGCTCTTTATAAATACAGGCTTTAATTTTGTCGACTGATTATTTTTACTGTATTTTATTGTTAGTTTTATCGATATGGTAATATTTCAAAATAAAGCCTGTTTCAATATGAACAAGTCAAAATCCTCCTTAGCCACGAAATTCATGTTTTAAGAATTAATTGGCCGAATAATGGTTGCACCCGGTCAAGTGTGTTATGGTAGGCTAAAATTATAAGATGGAAATATTTTTTTAATTTTGATATATAACGTGACATTTTTTTGTAATCGCGTCGTTCTGCTCGTCCCGCAAATATTCACTCGTTACATAAAATAAGGTATTTCGTAACTGGTTGCATAAATAGCTTTTAAAAAATCACAGGATTAAAATATTGTGTTACATTCTTCCAATAAAAAATATTACTTTGTATAGAAATAGAATACCCTGAATAAAAATATTTTCACCAAAATGGATATTCTATTAATTTATTATCATAATATTAGAATATTTATATCCGCATAACACCAAATTTTTTCTTTTATCTAAAATTAAACACAGCTGGGAATTTTTGTCTTATAAAATGAGTATATATACCGATGATTATAAGTTAAATCAGATAAGTTATCCAATTAAAATGGAAATTAGAATCTACAATTCTAGAGACAGAAGTTTATAATTCCTTTTCTTCGATGATAGGATGATAATTTGCCTGAATTAAATTCCAAGCGAAATGAAAATACTTGGTATTAACTTAATTGAAATACAGTGAACAGAATACGACGGCGATACAGACTAGTTTTTCATTGAACTTTAAATGAAAGCTTATTTTTTTTGTACAAAAATTAATAGTTCTAGTCTTTGCGAATGTTGATACAGCTGTCCATTTTAATTAAAAATGTAATTACTAGAAATCGTTAAGTCAGTGCTATAATGTCATTTTAAGTGAATAGGTAATTTAAAAAATTTATTTTGAACTGCCTGCATCTTGGTAATAAGGCTCGGACTAAAAATAAGTTTAAGCATTTTTTGTATTGACTGTTATATTGCACCTGATCTAAATCGATCTAACAACAATTTTATCTTCTAAATGAACTAAAAGCTTAAAGCACGTCTGATTATAATTCAATTATTTATTTTTTGAACTTTCGCTCGAAGGACCATGATTAAAATTCAAGAATCTCTTTCTTTTTAATTTTGACTTAAATTTATAATATCACCAAACAAAACAATTTAAAATAACAATAAACATTATTTAATAATTTAAATATAGAAAATATTATTCCAATTTCAACTTTTTTTACATTGTGTACATCGAACTTGAAGTGAAATTGGAGCAAGTTTATAGTAATTGTATACGAAATAAATATTTTAATTAAATAAAAGAATTATTTCATATGCAGGATGTTAATTTATTAGATGTATATAAAAGGAAATTGTTCATCTGACTTTTTGTTCCTGACTGACGCTAGGGTTAAATTTTGTCATCTCAGCGTAGATGACCCATAGAATCATTAGTGTAGTTAACATAATAGCAACTGTGATGACATTCAATAGCAACTGTGATGGCATTCGATATACAGATCCAGAAGTCTGATTGCCTGTATTTTACAATGAATTGGACAAGATATAATACGACTACGCTGAGACAAATACCAGTGACGGCGCTTTGCCTATTCTAAGGCCTCACGCTCGGTACATGCGACTCTCAGTTAGGGCTTTTTCAGACCGTGCGGCTGCGATGCGATTTTCCGTTTGCAGCATGTCGCAACGATATCGTGGAAGTATCAAAATATGTATATGTAATCATATGTGTAATTTTCACATTATGCGGAAGCGACAAAAAAAACGGACGCTTAGTGCGGCATTTTTTTGCGTCGCAAGACAGTGCGTTTGTTGGTCAGATACCGGCCGATTTTTTTCCGTGTGATATTAAACCAACCACTAAAATAAATGCATATTTCCAGATGTTTCGCTGCTTGTCGCGATATGTATCAGCAAAATAAAATTTCAGTGTTGTAATTTTGTCAGTGGGTCTTCAGCTTGTGCAGCGTATCGTCTGTGCCCTCACGATGGCTTTAAAATTAAAATTCAAACACGAAATAATTGATTTAATTGAAGCAGTGGTAAGTTATCCGTTGTTACATCCAGCAATAATGTTACGTTTCCTTCGCCTTTGATGTAGCAATGCCAATCAAATAATTCATCTTCTATTATACATATTGCAAATACTCTCCACTAACTGCGAAGAGCAACTGAGCAATGACAACACTGCGCACAATATTTTATTTTTAAATCGTTAGAAAAGAAATTGTATCGCCTTGTGTGAAAGCTTTATGCGATTGCGATACGATATGTCGCAAACTGAAAATCGCATCGTAGCCGCACCGTCTGAAAAAGCCCATACGCTGATTTGAATTGTATGGTTAGCGTTTCACTTTTAGAATCTGTATAGTTATATAATATGGTTCTTGATTTTCTTTAATTTAATTTAAGTTATCCGTGATTTCAAAGACAGGTTCTGTGGTATACTGACAATGGTTTGTGAAATCTTCCACCTCTTTAAATACATTACTAAAATCTTTAGCAGTCTGAGATTTCAATACGACCATTCGTTCGGCTCTTACCGTTAACGAGAAACCTAAGAAAATGCTCTTAGACACATGCTAATTTTTAGCCTTTTTACAATTTTTACGGGTACATCTACTATATTTCATGGCCTATATTTGCACATTTTAGTGTTGTTACAACAGAAGCAGGGCTAGTATTTTATGGTTTGAAATTATTTATATTAATAGTCAACTTAAGCTTAAAATGTTATAGTCGTTAGACTGGTAATTTAATATTAATTGTAGATAACAAAATCTTGGCAAAGCCCTCCTCTATAGTTTAAAAGCAATTTATTAATTGGAAAACAACACTATTCTAAATGTCATCCTTAAAAATAAGTTTTATGTGTCAGTTTTATTAGACTTACTGTGGAAAATAAAGTCTGCATTTCATATTTATGCATTTTTTCCGGTATCCAGACAGTTTCCACATCCCTTTCCTGTCTTTTCCAGAGTAATTCATTATTTCTTAGAGCCAGGCCACCGAAACAATCAATTTAAAAAGTTGTTGACAAATAAACTTCATCCGGTGGTTTTTTTCCTGCATTCTATACTTCTTTCGGAGTTGGGAGCATGAATCAAAGATGATCACTGTTTGAACTTTGCTGCATAAATCTTGGATGTAACGATCCCTTGTGACGCTTGAATGGTTTGACCTTTCTTTGACCTTTTTGGAAATATTAATGCGATGAAACGAAAAAGAAGTGTTTTGGGATATATTTGAATCATTTTGTTTACATTAATATCTGTCAACAAGGATGAATAGAACTTTATCAAAATCATTATACTATTTTTTTTGCTTTGGATAAACCTTTAGCCACCCCAATTGAATTGAATAATTAATAGTACATACCTTCTAAAATGTAAATATTATTTATTTGGATAAATTCCACAATTAGGTCGCATATATCTCTTTATACTTCCGTCGCCAGGAAAACTCGAATGCTGGTATGAAATTGAAAATTTTACTGTTTCAGTTTGTCAGTGAAGTATTCCCTACGGATTATAAAATAAAGGGACAGTATTTTTTCAACAGATTTTTTTAACCATATTTTGTTTTAAACCACGTACTTCTTTGGCTATCACATTTACTTTTTCACTTCCATAAATATCATTGTGACCCTTAATAAGTGAACTACCAACCAGTGAAACGCTGCAAGATCCTGTCGAAATAATAATAAATGGCACAAGTGGACGATTGTTTACAGGTACATTAACGCATGCGCATTAATTGCCTATATCGATTATCAGGACTAGATCGCATCGCTCGCACGAAAGAAAAATTGTAGAACAAATTTCTACACTTATACATTTTTTCTCTACAATAAATAGTACATATAGGGACAATTTGTAGTAAAAATTTCCAAATATTTGTAGAGAATGTATTTTAGAGTTATTATCTACAATATGTAGTAAAAATATCCAAATGCATCATAAGAATTGTTCTACAAATGGTTATAATTTTTGCTATTCATTGTATGAATTTATATTAAAAATGTATTGCGTTTCATGAAAATTAATACGAAAATTTTACACAATAAATAGTAAAAATTCATACAAATTATGGAATACTACTACAAATTTTATTAAAAATCTCCTTTACACTGATTGGGATATTAAATGACTGCGTCAGATAACTAACAATAATGAGAAAGTAGGTATGTCACAATTAATACAAAAAAACATCATTGAACTTGGCACAACATTCGATCGTTGGCCACAACTATATATTGTAAAATAATCTACTAAGGTTATTTAAATTAGTTATCTAAAGATAAATTATTCAGAAACAATAATAAATGTACTTACCACTAATAGAAGTTATTATTAAACTTTTCTCAAACGCATCGGTGCTTATAATAATGTGTTATATATGTACCATGCTTTGTTTTGTGAACATGGCGAACGGCTACTGCTGTCTGGCCATTTATGGTCGACGTCAGAAAACGTTGGCCAATAGCAGAATTCTGTTTCATTTACATGACTTAGAATTTTTACAATATTATAGAATATTTTTGAACAAAATTGAATTTTTTTCATTTGTAGAGAAAATTACTATTTTTTGTAGAGATAATTATTAATATTTGTAAAAATTTTTACAGAAGTTAGTAGTAGTAATTACGATAATTCTAATAAATTTCTACTTCTACAAATAATAGTAAAATATACTAAACATTGTGGTCTTCTTTCCTATTGCTGTAGCATTTTATTCGACAATTCAATTGCTACAATAATGAATAGTTTTTAACTATAAATTGTAGTAAAATTTTCTACAAAAAGTTAAATATTTTTCTACAAGTCTACTACTACAACATTGTAGTAAAATTTTCTAGTCACATTTTTTTCCGTGCGCGTACGTTGATTTGAAAGTTTATATTGATTTTGTAAATATTTAGTGATCATCTCCGACCTAAGTACATACAGTCTGTTCGCTATACTTACGCGGGTTTCGGATTAACAAAATTATGCAAATTAGTCATTGACAACCAGTTCCAATAAACCTCTGCCCAAGAAATTAGGTAAAATTGCCCTAATGGTCAGATTTAAATTAAAATAACATTAGGGTAGGTACCATATTTTCTGTGTGAAGTGTAATATACAATTATTATTAGGTTTATAATAGCCACATTAGACTCCATTAATGAAGAAGTTTAATTCTGCTCTCAATTATACAAAAGATTCTCCATTATTATTTAATTGAAAAGTTTGACATTATTTCATTTAACCAGTTGATATTTCCCCAAAGAACAGGTCAAACTTTCGGGTACTTACCTGGAAATTTTTAATCCGAAACCCGCGTAAGTATAGCAAACAGACTGTACCTGTTTTGGTTATTTGTTTTTGTGTTATTATTTGGACATTTCTGTTTTTGCTTATTTCAATTATTCTAGCAAGATTATTTAGTGTTGTGTTAATTTTTTAAATTTTATTAGAAATTCTGTCAACAAAAAATCTTATAACGAACTCCTATATTAAAAGACGATTATTTTTTTCGATTATTAATGCTTTCGCAATAGAATATCTCGATATTAAACGCTCTTATTAATACACTAGCCAATGGCCAATTTATTTCTCTAAAGCTCTAATGAGGCGCACTAAGTACTTATATTTAAAATAACATTGTAATAAAAATTTATTAAGCTTTGTTATTAGATACATTATTTTAAAAGAAACACTTCTTAACCTAAAACACTATTTAATCACATATAAAATAAAACTTTAAGGTGAAATTATGGAGTGTAGAGATAAGAAGAACTATTTCTGTTTAAAAAAATGTATGAAATTCAGATGGCATTACTGTACCAGAAGGGCGCCGAAAGTTGTGTCAGTCGATAATTCAGAACACACAATCACATCAATGATGTCTTTGAGTTATATGGATTGCTCATCCATATGTAAATAGTACACTTCAAAGTATAATTTTTGATTGTTTTCCAATATCTTGTAAAGTTTTAGTTATTTTAGTTATTAATGTAGTACTTGTATTTATAATAAAGGGTGTTAGTATATTCAACCGTCGATTGATGAATTTTGATATAGAAACATGGTTTAGTTACCGAGATACAGAGTGTTAAAAGTTTGAAAACAAAATTCAAAATTTGCCATAAATCAAAAACGCCTTTAAATAATTTTTCAAATTTGGTGACCCATATGTCCTTTAAGAAAGTAATTTTTTGACGGACATTTCTATTTTTTTTTTAATTCTCTATTCATTTTTAGTTAAAAAAGTAAGAGCCTTTTATGGAGCTAAAATAAATGGTGTTGCAGAAATTTTATTCTAAAAAAAGTCGGCATGTACTTAGATAATTTGTAACGATTCAATATTTCTAAATTCTAATGTAGTAAGCATGTGTCAAATGTATAATAGTTTGTGACTTTTGGGAAGGTTTTGATAGATCAAATGTGAAAAAAATATTTAAAGATATTTTTGATATATGACAAATTTTGAATTAAAACTTTAAACACTCTGTATCTCGGTAACTAAGCCCTTTAAGAGTTCATGTACCTATATCAAAATTCATCAATTAACGAGAGCTCTCTGTGGTAAAGCATTGTTGGTCGAATATGCTAAGACCCTGTGTAGTTTATTCAAAATGTGGCTCTGATAATAACGATACGACTCTACCCGATTGGAATAGAACCTGATGTAGGATCTTATCTGGTGAGACGAGACGTCGCTTTTGGAAGGAGGCCTCGATTTGTTCCCACTACATGGACTCCATCTCACCGAGATATATCTTTCTTAAGCCATATAAAGTTATAACAGAACAAAGAGTAGAAAGTGGCAGGTACAATTCATATCTACACCGAAGGTTCTAGAACAAAACAAAGCTCAGGATGTGGAATATAATACAGATCCTTAAACCTAAACATAAAATGGACTGTGAGCAATAGTGCCAGTGTAGTTCAAACCGAGCTCACAGGGATTCTCACAGCAGCAAAAGAAACAATATCACTGGAAGGAACATGCTTATCTATGCAGACAGCAGACAAGTACCACTCACACTGAACAGATCACGAATTTACTCAGGGTTAGTACTAAAATTTCACAAAGCTTTGGCCGAAGTATCCATCAACTTTGTGGGCACCTTTAGTTGTATCAAACGTCACGCCACATCAAAAGATTGCTGATTCACTAGACAAGAAGGCAGTTTAAAAATTATATCTGATCAGTGATCCTAATGGTGTTACAGCATATTATCGATACAGAAAAAACTATAATTATTATTTAAAGAACACAAAAAAGGCAGCTTACGACAATTACATATGTTCTTCTCAAAACAAACCCAAAGTTTGTTGGCAAATAATTAATTTTTAAAATAACAAATTTAAAACTAGCTCTTCAGATGTTTTAACAATTTTTTTTCTGATGTGGCAGCCCTTTGTACTTCTTTCTTTTTGTTTCCAACAACAAATGAAGAAGTTATAAATACAATTGCTCATCTAAAAAACTACAATTGTCTGGATGCAAATGAACTTAACAGCTTTGTCATTAAAGAAACGGTACATATTATTGGAACACTCCTTACTACTCGGATTAATTAAATTTTGTTAAATTGCAATTGTTACAAATCTGTTTTCATAATTTTTCCAAAAAATTTTAAAAATTTTCAATTTTATAAATAATAAAATAACATCTCTTTATTACTTAAGATATAAATCCACTTTTCGTCGTCTGTTTTACATATGGATGAGCAATCTATATTACTATTATATATCATTAGATCACACCCATCTAAGTGCCATTTTGGCCGCACTTTATAAAACCTCAATTGCAGCTTTTGGGTGGACACTTTTGGAGATAAACAGCTATATGAGATTGTCCTTTTCTCTACACTCCATAGGTGCAATTTATCTGCCGATGGGTAATAACTTGTGTTAATATTAATGGCTTTTAAAAAAATCAACATTTTATTGAAATAATATATCTAAAAGTCTCACACTCGTTAACTACATTATTCTAAATTGCATCTAGAATGTTCTCACCTTTTCCATTTTCCAAATCATGTCGAGAAAAATGTACTTTCCTTGTAGTAATACTCGCCATAAAATCTTTAGTAGTTTTAGTTTCAATTTAAAATTCAATATCCTTTTATTACCTCTGATAAATTTTATATGAAATCCTCCTTTTATGTTTTCGAAGAAATTCAATATCAGGGCCAAAGTGCATCACAAAAAAACCTTTAAAAGCCCTGTTCAAGTCCAGTTTCGTTATGTTTTTATTTTGAGATATAGGGTCCGCAAAAATTCATACCTATAAGGTAGACCTAAAAATCTTCGACCCTCTCCGTTATTTGTGCTTCAATTTGTTACAGAGGAATTTTTCACTCCATTTTACGAACATACCTTTTTATTAAAGAGTGATAGACTGGTCATTAAATATGGTGGATTCATATTCATCCTTACTAGAAAAGATATGAAATTATATCCGTTGAGTAGACTGGTATCGCCTATTTATTCGTTCAGTAGCCTGAATATATTCATTAAGATATAGGAAACATAAATTTACACATTGGTTATTGCAGAATATGTAATTAATAAGGAAATCTTATAGCTTCATTAACCTTGCAAATGCGTGTTATTTATTAAATTATTAATTTTTTTTCGTAAATATTCTGTATGTAAATATTTTCAAGTATATTTCTAAGATCATTTCTTGAAACATTTTTTATTGATCACGATAAACTTTACAGGAATTTAAATTAGCAACGACTTCCCGTAAATCAAGATTTTTTCTCTATTTTCATGTTGAAAGGCCGTTAAATTCTAGTGCGAAATGAAAGTTGAAATAAACGTAAATTATAAAATAACATGATTGTTATTGTTACCTTTTATACGCGTTTGCAATGCCTCTAGTGAATATATTCAATGGAGACCTATTACGATTTTATGACTTTCAACGCCTAGAACTATAATTGACACATGATAAGGTCGTAAATTTTGGTTTAGAATTATATGGGCGCTAATAGAATTCTAGATCTGGATCTAATCAGACGATAAATTGTATCTTTCTTTATCTTTATTCACTTGTACACTCACAAAACACGTTCTCGGTCTATAAACAATTTTTATGACGAATTCAGTTATTTATATTGGTTATTTATCCATTACGATTAAATAAAACATGTTATTCTAATTCATTTTAGTAAATTTTTTTACGATTTTTGATAGATGACCTTTATAATAAAGAAAATAATATAATTAGTAGGTAGTAACAGTAATATTTTAAAATAATCTGGACATATTTGTAATCTAAAGATTTCACAAAAATTATATAGTTTCATTTATAAATTTGTCTTTTTCAAATATAATATAATTTAAATATTCAGGTGAAAACATTTTAATGAATATGGTATTTGTCAAGGTAATTTTATGATTTATACTCTCTCAACCAACACATTCAGATACGTATTTTGATACATAAAAAGAAATTGATTATATAAAAGGAAGTTGACTTTTGGTCAATTAGTTGGTCATAGGTCAGTATAGTCGGGCTCAGAATTGATAAATTATAAGTAAAAAAAGTGTTTCCCCTTAAATAGTTAAACGTACAATTTTTTCATTCTTAAGTTCAAATATCTTCTTTAAAAAATGTATAAGTTGCAAATTTTTTATGATTTAATCTCGTCAACACATAAAGGGCCTAATTTACTTAGTTTTTGAATGTACAAAAATCTATTGCAATATGTAACTGAGTGAATTAATTTCGAAAATTTTTGAAAATAAATCTTCCCTAAAGGAAGTTACGGAGTCAGAATGGTTCTTAGTAGAGTAAGTTACCTTTTTTTTGTTCAGGTAAATTGATTAGATCCAATTTTTATCAAAATTTATGGAATTGAAAGAAGGATTCTGCAACCATTTAGGACTGTGTCACCACAGTTGAGAATTTAAATTTAAAAGTCCGTGACTTTTTGAATGAAACACAGGTTTTTAGATAAAAAGTTATTTTATTTTTCAACGTAGTCTCCTTTGAGCTCTATACACTTAGCCCAACGTTTTTCCAGTTTTTTATCCCTTCCGAAAAATATGATTTGTCGAGGTCTTCAAAATAGGTATTTGTTTGTGAGATGACTTCGTCATTGGAGGCAAATCTCTTTTCGCCGAGCCATTTCTTCAAGTTCGGAAACAAGAAATAGTCACACGGGGCTAGGTCGGGTGAATAGGCCGGATGAGGGAGCAATTCATAGCCCAATTCATGGATTTTTGCCATGGAAACTGCACATGTGTGCACTCGTGCATTATCCTGGTGGAAAAGGACTTTTCTTGGCCAAATGTTGTCGCTTTTTTTTCAATGCCTCATCGAATCGACCCAATAAGTTGCTGTAATATTCACCATTGATTGTTTTTCCTTTTTGAAGGTAGTCAATGTGGATAATACCGCGTGCATCCCAAAAAACAGTCGCCATGACTTTATTGGCTGACAAACCTACCTTTGCCTTCTTTGGCGCCGATTCACCCCGAGAAACCCACTGTTTTGACTGCTGTTTGGTCTCCGGTATGTTGTGGTGGATCCACGTTTCGTCCACGGTTACGAAACGACGCAAAAACTCGTTCCTGCGAAATTGTCACACGGTTGCGTTTGTGGTCGATTGTGAGCAATCGCGGCACCCGTCTTGCGGAAAGGTTTCTCATACCCAAATAATCATTCAAAATTGAAACCACTGAGCCATGTGAGATGCCTATGGCTTCCAAAATCTCTCTCACTTTTAATCGCCGATCGGCTAAAACCATATCGTGGATTTTTTCAATTGTTTCCGATGTGGAGACCTCAACTGGGCGTCCAGAACGTTCGGCATCTTCCGTGCTTGTACGGCCACATCGGAATTCAGTAAACCACTTTTTTACCATGGAAATGGATGGTGCAGAGTCCCCATAACATTTATCAAGCTTAGCCTTGGTTTGCGTAATGGATTTTTCCGCAAAAAATAATGCTTTATGAGCACACGAAATTCACTTTTTTCCATTTTCTTCTCAGTCAACGAGGTAGTCTGTTATTAACGGCTGTCAAAAACAAACTAAATGTCGCAGCTTGTTCAATTTTTGACAAGAGTCAACAGACAGATGACTGTTGACGGGAGCATTGTTGCCATTTCAATTAAGAGGCGGGAAATTCAAAAAGTCACGGACTTATTGACCCGCCCTCGTATCTTGTGCCAATAACCGTCTACTGAAAGGGTTATGCAGCATTATCTGCTGAGCTAACGTGATGCCACTGCCAATTTGCGGACAATTCTTGTATTTGAGATACTCGATTGGCCACAAAAACTAACCATAAATGTATAGACTCAAAAGATAATTTGAACAAAATAGAAACTTTTTTCGTCAATTTCGTATGTAAAAGCATAGCTTGAAGTCTCGAAATCGTGAAATTAAATCGCATGGGACAAATATGAGTTACTAGGTTACAGGTGACTTGTATTATCGGAATAAAGGGTACGAAAATAAAGGCAGGCAGCGAAACCGAGTATTTCCATTTTGAAAATCTATTTTTTAACGAAGAGATGGCGAGAAATAGTCAATTGTCTAAGAGTAGGGATATTTGTTATAAAGGTTTTCCATTCATCAACAAGTGTTTGTGGCAGTGGTTCATCCCAACTAACTTTTTCTTTCCATACATTTTGCATATAATTTTTTCCTAAAAAAATTAAAGGACCTAGAAGATCAAACATCTGGGCTATAATATAGAGAGATTTTCTTTTTGTGATAGATGCACATTTCAAAGACTCTGGAAGTGAGATTGAAAATATGTCCATAGCAGGTTCCCACCATAAAACCCTAAAACTAGAGATATTTTCAATTTTTATATCTTGTGTAAGAGGTTGAGAAGTTTCAGAAATATATTCCAAGAATTCTGGGGGTTTGAATACCATTTATGGAGGTGAAAATCAGAGCTATTTAAGAGTTCATTTCATTCGTGATATGATTTTTCAAGTCTTCCAATGTGTTTTTTCATTAAGATAATCGTCCAGGTATTTCTGAGTCAAAATGGCATCAGAAGCGTGTGTAAATTTTTTTCCACGGTTATAGGCTATTTCATTAAGCGTACGAGTGCTTAGAATTGGTGCTGATTTTGTGCCATATGTGACATTAGTAAGTTCTATACATTTTAGGGGTTCATTTGGATTATTCCTCCAAAGAATATTCTGTAAAATGGTTTAATCAGGATTGATCTTAATTTGCCTGTACATTTTTTTCAATGTCTGAAGTAAATACATAGGCAAATTGTCTAAAACAACAAAAAATATCGAATAAGTCCGATTGAACTTGAAATCCTTTTAAGGTGATGTCGTTAGGTGAGTATCCAGTTGAATTCTTAAGGTACCATTTGGCAACGCGTGACATACGACAGCAGAAGCGACGGCGAAGGAGACCAATTCATTTACGTTACGCTCAGTGTTGCCAGACTTACTGTTTTAAAGTAGATTTACTGTTTTTGTCTCTGTTTTCCTGTTTTAGGCATGAAATCTACTGTTTTCTTAGCAAATGTTGTTCTTAATTTATTAAGTTTGCCTCATTCTTAGCAAATGGTCAAAGAATATTTTCTCTAGTAAATTTTTCGAATAGTTTTGACATAATTGGTCATACCAAAATAGTTTTGTTCGATGATACTTCATTTGAGGGTTTCCATGTACATTTCTTAATCGAAATGCTGCATTTATTTAACTAACTTTAACCAATGCTTTAACCAATGCTTTTCTAAGGCTTCCTAAGAAAATTTCCAGGATATTTTTTCCAATTTTGTTAATAATTTCATGTTACTTCTTTCGGTGCTATTGGATTGATATCCAAATCTTCTTTACCATCATACGAGAACAAATGATAAATTATTTAATAAACAAAAATAAAGATTTACAGCGTATATAAAAATATTACAGTTATTAAACTTCGCAAATAAAAACCTCATTTTTCGGAACTGATATGAAAAATGCTAATAAATCCCCCAAGTTACAAAATCTCTGTATAACGAACGTATAATAAAATTTCTTTTATTGATTGTTAAGTATGGAAATATTTCTGCTTTTGCCTTTTAATCACTCAACTGTGTTGCGAGTTCAGATGCGTTCGCCTGAAAAATCGTCGTTCTGAAGCAAAATGCGAAAATCGCGAAACGGAATTGTATTTTCATTTCGAATACTAATATTATTTGATGACAAAAACGTAGAGTGGAGTAGAGATTCTTTATAAAAAAAAAAATATTGACAAAAATTTTATTTGCAACGAAAAATATATAAATATATTATATTTATTATAGCTTAAATTATTGAAGCCAAATTCACAATAAGAACTTTTTGTTTTTAAAGGATCGTTTTCAATTTTAATAATACTGGCCTTGTGAAAAAGTGTCAACATTTCCTTGAATTATTGGAAATTGCTTTTGACGTTTCTTTCTTTGATTATGATTAGCCCTATGCTTTTGTTTTAAAGTAAATTTTGATTATAAGTATGTAATACTTGCCAAAGTTCAAACACAAAAAAAGAGTAAAAGTTCCAATGTCAGGCCCTGAGACCGATTTTACCACATTCACTTCAGAATTATATGCTTCAATGATAGAAAATAATAGAAACACTAAACTCACTTATAAACTTATAAAGAGATATATTCCGTAGAATATTCTTTAAAATTTTCAATTATTTAAAACTAATTTATTATTTTTTGTTTAGTCAAAAACAGTTAAAAAATATGCATTTTTGCGAACAATTTGTTGGAAATTTGCATAATTTTTTTAGACTTTACCGTGTTTTTCGGCACACTTTTTTGAACACTTTGAATTAGTGAGTTAATATTTGAACAACTAAAACGATTTTGGTCCATTTTTCGTCACCTTTCTGACAAATTTCACATTGCTATGTCACATAAATCAAATACGTCACTCTGTGTTTTCAGATACAGTTTTGTTTGATTGATGTGTGTTGGAAGAAAAAAGAAGATCGTCATTAGTTGATGTATTAATTGTACTTCACTGCTGGGCCCCAATATATCCATAATATGTAGTATACTCTCGATTGATCGAAGTGTACGATTATTTCACAACATTTTTAAAGATACTAAAAATTTTTGGGTACGCCGCTGCCGCATTCCATGCTTATCATCGACGACCCGATATACCTCATTATTCTTTGTTGTGTTGAAGTGTACGTATCAATTTTTGGGAAAAATGCCGAAACAAAAATGTGATAATGAAGAATATAGGAAAATAAAAAGAAAAATGCGAAAACTGCAAGACATGTTGGAAACAAACCATACTACAGACTCCAGTTTAGACAGTAAGTACAAATAATGTATATAATCGCTAAAAAGTCTTTCATGAATCATGTTTTTTGCCGGCTAAAAAACTATTTCGGAGAATTAAAATTGAATGTGATGTTTGTGCTGCTTTATGCGAATAATTTCAGTACATTGAACGAAATAATATTTTGATTTAGTCAAAAATACTAGGTATCTGTCCTGCTTTTTACAAACGATATCACAATGACCATTTTTTTAGTAGAAAACAATATTTGCCCTGCTTTATGCCAGTAATGTCGAGTATATACGTTTTTTGTGAGTTGTAAAACTGTTGTTTATAATTCACATACCTACAAAATTATTTCGTTTACGCTAGAATTAAATTGAATGTGATTTTTATCCTTTCTTCATGCGAATAATTTCAGATCATTGAACGAAATAAGATTTTGATTTAGTCAAAAATACTTGGTATCTGTCCTGCTTTATGCGAACGATATCACAATGACCATTTTTTTTAGTAGAACAAAATATTTGCCCTGCTTTACGCCAGTAATGTCGAGTACATACGTTTTTTGTGAGTTGTAAAACTGTTGTTTATAATTCACATGCCTACAAAATTATTTCGTTTACGCTAGAATTAAATTGAATGTGATTTTTATTCTTTCTTCACGCGAATAATTTCAGATTATTGAACGAAATAAGATTTTGATTTAGTCAAAAATACTTGGTATCTGTCCTGCTTTATGCGAACGATATCACAATGACCATTTTTTAGTAGAACAAAATATTTGCCCTGCTTTATGCCAGTAATGTCGAGTATATACGTTTTTTGTGAGTTGTAAACTGTTGTTTATAATTCACATGCCTACAAAATTATTTCGTTTACGCTAGAATTAAATTGAATGTGATTTTTATCCTGCATTATGCAAATAATTTCAGATCATTGAACGAAATAAGATTTTGATTTAGTCAAAAATACTTGGTATCTGTCCTGCTTTATGCGAACGATATCATAATAATCATTTTTTAGAGCCTACTTAATTATTTTGGTTAGGCTAGAATTACATTTAATGTGATAATTGTCCTGCTTTATGCGAACAATTTCACATCATTGAACAAAATAAGATTTTGGTTTACTTCAAAATATGTACTTGGTATTTGTCCTGCTTTATGCGAACGATATCATAATAATCATTTTTTAGAGCCTACTGAATTATTTTGGTTGGGCTAGAATTAAATTTAATGTGATAATTGTCCTGCTTTATGCGAACAATTTCACATCATTGAACGAAATAAGATTTTGGTTTACTTCAAAATATGTACTTGGTATCTGTTCTGCTTTATGCGAACGATATCACAATTACCATTTTTTTCTCTACTACAAACGACATGCCATTAATGTCGATCATACACATTTTTGTAAGTTGTAAAACTGTTGTTAATAATATAGATGTAGTTAAATACCTACCAACTATTAAAAAGATAATGATTATATTTTTTCTGCTTCATGCGAACATTTTCAGATATCTGCCCTGCTTTATGCGAATAATACCACAACGCCCATTGCGACCGATGTCGAGATGTATACGTTTTTTACGCTCATGAATCTTGGATTTTGATTTATAGTGCTTATTCTTTCACAAAAGATATTGTGTCAATACATCAAAATTTTTCTGATGACTCAGATTCAAGTTAAGTCTACGCTCCCAGGGTCAGGTAGTTAATATCTCAGATTGGCTGACACAGACCACTGATGGCACTCACCTAAAAGACGATATTGCAAATAGATGGGAAAACTATCTTACCAAAGAAAGAGACCCAGAACAGGTTAAAGAACAAAGAGCAAACACTACCGAGCATCGTCGTCAAGGATACCAATACCAAAATTAAACTCTGATATAGGTCAAGTTGCAGGCATAATAAAATTTCATTACAATGAATGGCGGGTTTTAACAAACAATACTTTTGTTCTGAACTGCATAAAAGATAGTAAAATTATTTTTTTCAAAAAGTCAATCCAAATGAAACCCTCACCAAACAGAAATTTCTTAAAGGCAGAGTTATCTGCAATTAAACTTGAAATTTAAATTTTTTCAAAGGAGGGTGCCATTAAGTAATGCGCTCAAATATGTTCGTATCTAGCTATTTTCTTAGGACAAAACTAAGTGGCAAACATAGGTTTTTACTCAATCTAATATAAATTAATAAATGTGTATGTGATAGCAATCCAATTTAAACTAGAGGAATTCCGAACAGTACAAAAAACATTGCAATGTTATATGTATGCAATAGACTTGCAAGATGCCTATTTTTAGTCCCAATTAGAAAAACTTACAAAAAATAGTTAAGGTTTAAATTCAGTAATATACTTTATGAATATTCAATGTTTACCCTTCGGCCTTAGTTCAGCCCCATATATTTTTACCAAAATTATGCACAAATTAAGACCCAAAAATATTATATTGGTTATATAGCTTGATGACCTATTAATAACGAGTCAGACAAAAAGCGAATGCATAAAAAATAAAACTTTCGCTTTAGAGTTGCAAACAAATCTAGGGTTCATAATTAACAAGGAGAAAGCTCAATAGCTCCTTCTGAAACATGCAAATATTTCAGATTTTGTATTTAACTCACAGAACTTGTCAATAAGCATACCGCTAGAAAAATAGAAAAATCAAAAACTTTTACAGCAGCTGTTAAAAAAAAAAAAAAAAAAAAAAAATTGGCAAAAAAGACACTTTCGTTTTAGTATGCTCTGCAACAAAATATCGAAAAAATTAAATATTTAGGTTTGAAAAGAGGGGGAGTACAATTCTTAAATCATGTTACCGGGAAACATAGTACTAGAAATTGAATGGTGGATTAATAATATACAGTAAGCTCAAGTTTGCTTCAAAAAACATGGGTGCATAATTGAAATTTTCTCAAATGCGTCCCTATCGGGGTGAGGGATTTTAAAAATAGAATAAGGTGTATCGGTGTTCTGGAATTGTTCTTAATAACATATTAATTACTTAGAACTCTTGGCAGCCTTTTATGGCCACAAGTATTTTGCAAATAAAATTGTGTAACTGCAATATTTGATCAAGAAATGAAAACACCACAGCCATATTACACATTAATAAAATGGGTGTCATAAAATTTAAATGACCTTACAAAAATTATATTGGTATTGATGTGAAAAAAGAAACATTTTCATTTTTGCTTTTTATATCAACTCAACAGATAATAAAGAAACAAAATTGACTTATTTGCAACCATAATAAATAAAAAATGTAAATATTATGTATTCTGCATCAATAGCGGTAAAGGCATTTACTCTAAACCGGAAACAAGCTAAAAAAAAAAAAATGATGCTTTTCCTCCTTCTACGGTTACCCCCCAAATGCTAGAAAAAAAAAAAAATTGTATCAGATGAAACTGAAGGTATAGTGGTGTTGTACCGCATTAGAAAACTCAATCATGATATCCACTTTTTAATAGAGTAGCAATATCAAAAATAACATGATTGGTACCATCAAATAAATTACTTTTGTCTCCTTTTAAGGAAGAATACCCCCTCAGCAAGACACTTGCCCTGGCAGTAGCGAAATTATCCGGGAAGCACGTCAACGAAATAATACTCTAGAATCGTGCACCCCTATAATTTTAGCCTCTTGGAGTAACTACTCCAAAACAATATGGATCATCATATAAAAATAAGTGGTGGGAGTTTTTGCTCGAAACAAAAAACTGACAAGTTTAAGACGTCGGTAAAATAATTGCTAAATTTAAAAATGAGGAAGAATCTTTAATCAAAAGATTCCTGGAAGAGGTTTTTTGAATAAAGCTAACTTATCCTAAATACACATCTACTTGGGACGAGTGGTAGTTCTATCTTATCTAACAATCTTACACCCCAACGAAAATCTTTCTCTGGAAACTTTGACAAAGAAATGCTGCATATTAATTGCATTGACATCTGTTCAAAGAAAACAAATATTTTCAAAAATGAAAATATCTGACAAATATTAGAGAGAAAGAAAGAGAGAGAGAGAGAGAGAGAGAAAGACAGGGAGAAACCACTTTTAGTCTTTAAATTTTTTAACGATGATCTGACTTTGTTCACAGCCTGCGCCTTAATACAATACCAACAGTTGACCAATCCTCTCAGACAAGGAGATAAACTAAAATATCTCCTAACAGTCAAATAACTGATACACTTTGTATCTTCACAATCATTCGATAGCTGGAAAAAGTGACGAAGACACATAGTTTTTAACAGGTTATAATTACTCTACATGACATTGGTTATACGAAAAGCTGCTAAAAATCGAGTAACTTCAATAAATTTACAACGAAGCTGGTTTTCAAAATTATGGGGATCTAAATCTTAAGGATTACAAAAAATAACCGTTTAGTTTCGCTAAATATACGTTTTTTTGTGTTTAAATTTAGCTGAATTCAATGTTAGATTTATACTCGTATAAGTGTATATAAATATATACAGCGTGTACATAGAATGTAAAAAAAAAAAAAACTCAATTTGAAAATAATTTTTCCTCTTTAACAAAATATTTGGTTTTTATTAAAAATCAATCGTGTTTCTCTAAATGATTATGATCGCTGTTGATCTCTAAACATCTACATATTATGGATATATTGGGGCCCAGCAGTGAAGTACAATTAATGGATTAAACGACTTACCTGAAAGGAAGTTCAATCCAAATTGTACGAACTGCTGGGCCCCAATATATCCACTTCCCTCCCCTCCTGTGAAAAACGATTTTATAACCAACCCCAAAAGAAATCAGCGATCTAGGACCACAACAAAATAATGAGGTATATCGGGTCGTCGATGATAAGCATGGAATGCGGCAGCGGCGTACCCAAAAATTTTTAGTATCTTTAAAAATGTTGTGAAATAATCGTACACTTCGATCAATCGAGAGTATACTACATATTATGGATATATTGGGGCCCAGCAGTTCGTACAATTTGGATTGAACTTCCTTTCAGGTAAGTCGTTTAATCCATTAAATAATCATTTTAATATGTTATACGTTCCTAATAGAAACAAATTTAAATTAATGTTTTTCTTTATCTAAAAATGAGAATGTTACTTTTTCTCTAATGGAAAAAGAATCTGTTACGTTACTGATTTCGAATACTAATATTGTCGGCCGGCTCCGCTTTGCCCGTAATATCGTTTTAATATTCGATAAGTTTACGGTAAATGAAACTTTGAACTCAGAGGGGTTCGCAAATAAAGCCAATGATGTCGTTTCGAGTTTTGCTTTCCAGTGGTACTTCAGGAAATATGGTAAAATGTTTCAGCAACTTTTCCAGTGCCACTTGTAGAGAATCGGGCGGGTTTTTTAGGAAAAACGTTCATGTAGAAACGTTATCGAATTTGAAAATTAATTGGATATCAAAGGAAAAGTTGTTTGGATGAAATACGCCGGTACATTAATGTTAGATTATACGTATGCACAGGGTAGATGGTTCTATAGGTTTTCTTTAATCAAAAAATATATTAGTAGTAGTAGAAGGTAGGCATTATTTATTGAATCTAGTAACGAAACACACAAAAAGCCTTCTAATACAAGCGGAAAAAATAACCATTGATAAATTATTTGACCGCATGTGATTAAAAATGGCTGGTTTATCTTTCAAAAACGAGATCAAGTCAGAGTTTGCGACATAGAGTTAGTTAATTTATGAAAGGGATGTTTAGTTTAAATACCATTTAATTTGAGTTTCTTACATCACAGAACCTTAATTAGGATTAAAAAATTTAATAGGAAAGGTTATTAGGTCAAAACAAAAAAGAACAATTAAATAAAATACCAAATACCAAGCTCTTTTCAATAAAACAATGCGTTCAAAAATTATTATTATTATTATTTACTGACATGAGCTGAGAACCGAAATCCTATAAAGCTCATATTATTCAAAAAAATGGCAAGCATTTTATGATCCATCTTGTCTGAATAATGTATAGTAAACAAGAACAACAATATATTTTATTATTAAATTTGTAACGGCAGATTTACGTGACACAAAAGTTCGGTTGTCCTAGATGTCAATCTTGTGGTTCACTCTAATGAAAATGTGAGTGGGTGATAACTTTGTAATCTGGGAAAAATACAATATTCCTGATATTGAATTGGACGCAAGATAGATCTTAAATATTGAGCCTCTTTAAATCCAGAAAAGTCCTACTTTTAAATCTACCAAATAAATAGGAAATAAAAAGACAACCTTAACTTAGATCTTGTTTATTTTACAAATTGGAAGAAAACATTTTGTCTTTCCACTTATCTCTGGGTAATGACTCTCGCAATCCCTGTATTAATAATTGGCCCTCCAATAAGGTAGTTCGTATCAAAAATGTCCTACTTACATATTTATATAAAGGCCTGTAATAACCCCAAAATTCTTAAACAATATATGTAATGCCTTAGCAGTGTACAAAAACCCCAGTAAAATTATCAGTTAATACCTCGCGGTCATTAGCGTTGGTTCCAAGGCGAAAGACGTGTCAGGCGCGATCAAAAGAAAAATTAACCGCAGCTAGTCATAAAAATCGTTTAGTTTCTGTATAAACAGATTTAAATACCCAGATACCTAAAATAATAGTATCAATAACATAAATTTAATAAACATCATCTTAAGGTAAAATACCCAATCCCCTTAACGTTGTATTTATGAACTATACTAAAATTAAAAATGAAACGTCATTGGCCCTTAATAGCACATGAGCTTGCATGAATAATATTAATTTAATGTCTTATAAGATAATGAAATATACTTATAAATCTACGTATCAGTCGTAGGCCGAAAATAATAAAAATAAAATCTAGTTTCACTTATCTCTTAGTCCGTGATGTCGACAGGCAAATGGTGCCGCCTGTGGCACTGTATGCCAAATCTCTGTAGCAACAGCAATTCGAAACTCTGGTACATGACAGTATCTTCAATACTTCAACATCAAACCAAAACGCTAGTTCCAAACATTGGGTTCAAACACCGGGTACAAAAACTAGGTCCAATCACTGGGCCCAAAAACCCTAAAATATACAATCCCTATTCAGAATGGTGTAACTTAATTTGATCCCACCCAGTTATCTCTTAATTCAAGACAATAAAACTAGGTTACTTGAAAATTTTTTGTGATTTTTTAATATTAATTTCTCAATAAGTTCCACGGTTTACTATATATATTTTATTATATAAAACAAAATCTAAATATTTCAAAAACCTTATTTTTAGTTTTTTTCTGCTCCATCTAATCAATAAATAATAGTTTAATTCGAGAATTGTTGTTGAGGACTTACTTTCTCGTGAGGCACTGTACAAATACTCACATTAAAAAAAAAAAAATTCTCAAAAATTTGCAAGGTAAGGTATAGTTAAAAGTTCAGTATTAGATAAATAAGGGCTTCAACTATACACTTTTATAATCAGGAAAGCCTTCAGACATTTAAAAAAAAAATTACGAATTAAAACAATTTTGCAAAGGAATGCGCCAGTATGCTCTGGTCTAAGACTCTATGTCTGTTCTACAGGCTATCCACGGCTCTTCAGTTAATTAGGCCGAACAAGAAATCGTTTTCGATATTAAAAACTTATTGACTCAATTAAAAATATCTATTTTGTTTGGGTTAAAGGCCACTGTGGAGTAAAAGGAAATGAAAAGATAGATATGGAAGCTAAGGATAGTAAACATACAAGTGTATGCATTTACTGAAAACTATAAAAAAAATACTAGGAGAGTTATTATCGCGATTATGATACAAACAATAAAAGGCAATATTTTTAACTAACTCTTCTTTACCAAACAAAATTCTCCATACAACCATTTTTTATTACAAAAAATGCATTTTCATTATTTAGAAAATAGTCGACTTTTAAAAAAATGTTAAAACACGTCAGTTTTTATTTGTAAATGTCCATTCCTCGATATACTTGTAACACTAGTCTGAATAGGGGTCACTTCATATGAGAGGTAATTTTATAAATTATTTAATATATCACATAATGTTACATATCTGAATCAATAATAAAATATTGCAGTCTTTTGGACAGTCCAAACCTCTTTAAATCATCTTGTAGAACACGTCTTCTTCCTTCTCATTGCTGCTGGCTTTAATCTAAAACACTATATATCTATATTAACATTTTTAATCCACAAAATGTAAACCTTAAAAAACCCATATACTTCTGTAAAAAAAAAATATTTAAAAAATGTCAATTTTTCACTAACCCTTTTTCTGTACGTCTCTGTATGAAAAATTATCTACAAACTATCCATTTCTCATAACCTACCACAAATTTGGTAACAATGTTCTTTTCACAATGCTGAATTTGCTGAAATTGAACTTTAGAATAAATTTATGTACGCCGGTCAATGTCAATTATTTTGTAGACAGTGACAATATTTACTTTTAAATTCTGTATCATCTGAAGTAAATAGATACACTTTTGCACCAATCTATTTTAATATTTGTTTACAAAAAATTGAAATTTCTCCTTTTCTCTTTAACAACAAACTTCCTTTCTTCCAACCAGTTAAATACTATCAAAAAACACCGTCTGTCACCAAATGTAACAACCAGGAAGTCTAAAGACCAATTGTAACTATTGATAGGTCTTTAGCTACTGTTGCTTATATACTATTAAGGGATTAAGGCAGCACTGTCACCAGTCAAAGGGTCCTGGAGTCCAGAAAGAAAAATTAAAACAACAAAAATTATCCCTTAATAGCATAGTCGAACGGTTCTTGGCAACTAGTTTTAGACTCTTCTAGTCCTAAGAGAATAGAAACGTCGAGGCTTCTCAAATGCTCGGAATATCTCACTGGTTTTGATAAAGGGAGGAGAGATTAATAATAAGTATTAAAACATTAACAAATGTATATTTAAAATAAGTACAAAATTAACTAATAGTCTCAAGAATAAATTAATAAAATTATATTTAGGGAATAAAGCACTAATAAATTTTTAATAAAAAAACCTATGATTTATGACAACTAGATAAACTTCTTATTGAATTATATAGTTTGGACTTATTAACAACTAAAATTAGCACTAGAAACTTTAGCTATATAATAATATAAAATACATATATAAGATAAATATAATACTCAGGACGAAAATGAAAAAGTTGGCATTTATATGTAAATCAATTAATGAAAACCCAAACAACACTTTTAAAATAAGTTAAAGATATCACCCAGAGTTCACAAATTGCTTTACTTTACACATTACTTGGTTTCGGGATCTATAGTCCCAAAGTTTTGGACTTCAGTCCTCACTCGAGTCTCTTGCTTTCTGTCTAGTATCTCTATATAAACCCAAAATTTACGTGATAATTGTACTTGTTAGAATGCCCACGTTCCACCTTGAATTCCCTAGTTTAATGTAAGCCATTGATTAGAGTAATAACCTGATTGTTTGTTTTATTTCCATACGTGTGTTTCCTTTTGAATTTTTGATTTAAAACATTAAAAATACTTTTTTAGAATTTTTGGTAAATTCTTTATATTTTTCAATAATAACGCCAATTATTACAGTGTCTACCCTTACAACATAAGAACTTAAGATGTTGGAGATATTTGGGATGTATTGAATTACTAATAAAATTAGCTTTCAATAAGGATTACGCCACAATTTCTGTTCTCTCAAAAGGGGGTTACGATCGAAAGTTTGTAGTATTCATAATTAGATTACACAATTCACTATAAAATTACCTTTCAAATAAGAAACACATGACCTCTGTTTTCATTTAAAAACATTATTGATAGTGTCATCACACCAACACCGATGACATAATCCTTTTCAAAAATATTTCGTCTATTTTTCAAATGATAAATGTATCCATTACATGTTCATCATACTGTATAATAATACTTCACTTATTGATTCTATTTGTATTCAGAACTGTACTAATTATTCTAAACGAAACTGGTATAAAATTGACTGTAACCAAAAAAACGTAAACCTTATTCTATCAACTCGTATAATCAATTTTAATTACATAGTCACACGCTTTCCATCATCTAGACATGCAATTGAATAGTCCTGTAAAAAAAGGTAAAATAAAGAACGAACCAGAGCTGCGGGCTAATATTTAACATATGGTAAGAAAGTTTATAGACTAGCAAAAATGAGGATTAACTTATAGAGCATTAAATAAACAATAATTTAAAGAGAAAACGTTATAAAAATAATTATTTATTTATGGACGTGGAAAACTAACAACTTTAAATATTTAAAATAGTATATAAATACGCTAAGTAATTTAAAAACTATAAACAAATAATATTCCATTAAAATATTTAAATATTATTTAATTTTCTTCATGTCCTTTAAGGTGAGCTTCTTTCTGTCTTCATCATCAGCTATATTGAGAACTTTGCAAAATTCTTTTGGAACTATTTACCAGCTGCAATTAGTTTGAATACTATAATTTATCTATTTTCTTTAAATCGTTTAGATTAAGATTTGAACATCTTTACGTCTTGCATCACTTATTCAATTTGCCACCAGTTCCTTCTTTACTTTAAGAACTCGTGGGACACTAGAAGCACTTGGTTAATTCTTATTTAAATGTAATAATTCGTCAGTTCATCGGATCAGTAAAATTTTTATTAATAATATTTGAATCGTTAATAAAAGTAACAAAATAAAAATCAGATGATTCCATTCAAATATTTTCATTCTCGTGATCGCCAGTTATTAATATTACGAACGATAGACATTAATTTAAGATTGTTTTATTTTAAATTAATAAACAATTACCAATAAAAAAAAACCTACTTCAAAATCGTGCAGATGCCATCACAAATTTAATTGGACGATTTTCTTATAGATCCCACTACCCACCATTAGATCTTGACCCCGGTATGTTCCTGCGCATGTTTGATATGACGTCACATGGCATATAAATCCGACGCAACTACATAGATCAATACAAGTAACGAAACTTTTTCGATAATAAAAAACTATAACATTAAGGCCGATTCTCACTGTAGTTCAGGTCACGCTCTGCTCACGCTCCGCTCCCGCTCCATTCAAGGCGCGATGCAATATTGTGACGTACTATTTAAATGGACATATTCATATTTAGCGTTTAAAAATAAGTATTAATTTAGAATTCACTCTGTATAGATAACCAATCGTTTATATGCAATCCATAAAACACAATCTCCAAAACTACTCTAACCGGCCTATAGCTAGAAAATAACAAGCCAGTGCTAGATTTTCACTATTAATCAATATTTGATTTGACGGTAGGGCATTTATGTGAAAAAAAGTTAATCCGACAAACGCCGCGGGCTGCTAACGAACTCAATTTCCGCCATGTTGTGACTAGAACACATCTAATCAGACATTAAATCTCGACGGGACGTCCCATTGTGGGGCCCAGACGACGTTTGTGTTTGTGTTCTGTTCGCTTCAAGAAATTACACGCTCAAATTTGTTAAGGAAGTGTTCGAAGCCACACCACCACTCGCTCACACAAGAAAACTTAACCGGTCTAGGGATAATGACATTTATACGGAGAAGATTAACTTTTTTTATTAAGCAATTTGTCAGCTTACGACTTGGGATACTTCATTGTTGTAGCTTTTTCTTTAAATTAAAGTTTCATTCAACAAGGAAACTTGCAATATCAAGTCAAATAGAGTACCTAGACACAGTCGCGTAACGAAGATTTGAGATATACTTTATACAGATTTTATGCTACTTTTATTTTTTTTTCTTAAACGAGGATGAAGATGTATTGGAAAATAATAATTTGGTTATATAATTTTATTGATATAAAATACTAAACTCATGAATTTTTCAAAATGGTTTATGAAAGAATTAATCGTATTGCACTTTATGTCTATGGGATTTACCAAGCTTTCGAAAACTGTTAACAGTTTTTGGATAGTGTCCTGTTTGTTTTCTTGATTTTCGTCGTTTTATGTGAATCGGGCTTTGCTCTCATATGGTAAATTGTACAGACAGTGTATGCTATCCTGGTAATTGGTTTTGACATTTTCAGACATACTCTAGAATTTTCCAGGTGCTCTCCCTGCAGTTCGGCTAGATTATATCCACCTCCTCTCATACACTTGATGCCCATCCTGCAGTTAGAAACCCTTTAACGTGTGTTCTGGTTTGGTCCTACGTCCTATGGGGGCTTTCAGTGGTTCTACTATAACCACTAATCCTTGGTATCTGTTACATTTGACTATCAGGTCTTTTCCTTTTGACTAATGTCTAAAAGAAACAGCGAGAGTTTCCTGTTGTCTCTTCTGGACTTCATCTCTTGCACTTAAATCGGTTGTAGTCCTTCGATTAGATCGTCTGTTATTTCCTTCACTGGCGTGTGCTTCGACAAATCCCGGATAACACATAATCTTAATTATAACCTAAAAACAATATGGTGTTGAAATAATGCTCAAATTACGTACTTTAATTTAAATTTAAGGAGGTTGTATATATTTTAAATAAAAGAATAATAATAATAATGAATTAAAAAGCTTGTAGTATTTTTCGAATAAAAATTTCAATCTAAAAATATTTTACTTAAAAAAAACAAATTTATTATCGCAACATCTACTTTTAATTTCGCATTAAGCAACCGAAAAAAATGCTTTTTCATAATTAAAAATCTCGTCAAAGGGATTAAATACGGGAAGTTTTTCACTTACGAAATTCTTATTGCACCTTCAGTAGCTCGAAGGGAGCGAAATACACCGCCGAAACGTCGTAACATCTTTTCTGAGACATTTAACAACCATCTAATTTAACTGGCTTGCAAATTTCAGGTCGTTCTCGAACGAAAAGTTCGCTTTATTAAGTTTTGCTCAGGAAAACACCTGCGTCCACCTGTTTTCCATCTTTTTTCCTCCGTCTTATTTGTAACGATGTTAGAGGAAGTTTTCTTCTTTATTAAGTGGACGTTTTAATCGTTAATTGATTAATTAGAAAAGATTTTCGATTGTAGAATTGATTAAAAAGGTCTGATTAGGAATAAAAAAGTTAAACAATGTAGGTATAAATTTTCTATTAAGATACTCTGTTGGCTAATTTATTTGATTTAAATAATTATTGTATTTCGTGCAAAATTTTTATTAAAATAGCAAAGCGCTTTCAGCATCAAGCCATCTTCAGTGCTTATTGTCAAACATAAGACATCCACTAATATCGGTTGTCATCGTTTTTCCACTAATGAGATATTGGACCAAATTCTTACGGATATGCATTCTCGCTATAAGACATAGTTCAGTTCTTTATTTGGCTCTGAAGATTATAATAATATTAATACTCTCTCTATAATTTACCCATTTACTAACGAATTTCAACCCAAAAGCTGGCTGAAGTTGTATGGGGAAGGGACAGCTATTATTATACTCTTCACACAGTAGTCTGTGAAGAGTATATGCATTTGATTTCGTCCATCCGATGTCACATTTTTCCCGCACGATAAGTCAAATACGATACGAATTTGAAAATTTTAGGAAAAATCAAGCTCTATAGAGGACCTATTTATTTTGAAAAATCTGAATAGAAGTGGAGGGTTAAGAGTGGGTTAAATATTTATAAAAATCATAACTCAAAACGAAAAATAATATCCACTTGAAATTTTTAGCAAAAATCAAGCTCTAGGGAGACAAAGCCTGTTGATCCTAAAAAAAAATCTGAATAAAAATGGGAGGCTAAGGGGGTATGAAATATTGAAAAAAATCCTAACTTAGAAATAAAAAACGATATCAAATTGAAAGGGGATACAAGGGGATGAAATTGCTTGTAAATGGGGGTTAAGGAGGTCTGTTAAACTGTGAAGAGTATAACATAGAATGACAAGCATTATATATCTTCATTCTAGTTATTTTCCGTGGCGCTCCGAGCGACACACAGATGATTGAGGTGTCATTTGACTTACTGGTAAGAGAAACCCAGAAAATTCCACTCATCCATTATGTCATAGTATTTTTACAGATTAAGATCAGATGTGGAATTATTTTTTCAAATTATACTTCACAAAACAGATAATTATAAGCAACAGAAAACATCGAGACAAATCCTTTTGTAATACTCTTAAATATATATCATTAAACATAAATCTCCGAAAGTAGGTACATAAATAATATAGTAAGAACTGCAAGAAAGTAAAGTGAAGTAAAATACACGTATCGCGGAACTTCTTAAATAAATTAGGTAGACCGAGTCATAAAGATGAAATAAAATCTGTGTGCATATAACCGCTAACCAGCTGAGACTCTCTGAGACCCGGGCGGTACGGTATAACGCAGATACATCACATCTTCATAATGCACTTTGGCAAACGTAGATATTAATTTTATGGAGATTGGTTACCGGCTTTTATGTGCCACGGTCTTAGTCTTTTTAAAGATAAAAATGCCGCGAAATCGGTTATTACTTATTTCACAGAGGTTTGTCGGTAATGTCGGTCTCTGCTACCGCCGTTAAGTTAGTCATTTAGATTAGTTTTGGAGATAAATCATAAAGTAGACGTTTCTGTATAGAGTTTATCAGCTTTTCTTAATTAAGTACCTATGCGTATAAATACTTTATATGTATTGTAAGAAACTTTAAGACAGTAATTTAAAGAGCTGCAAGGTTCACACTTTTTTAAATCTACATTGGCTATGAAAGTTTGACATTTTAGTGTTTCATATAATCATTTACGTGTCTTTTTTTTAATAAACAACAATTACAGCCAGTATAATCAAAGAGCTAGAGTCAATCCGAGAAATTTCTGAAAACAAGATTTAAAATTTGTTAATACCAGTTTAATAAAAAAAGAAATATTATCTTTTATCATTTTTCAACAAAGTCGTAATTTTAGTAGGTATATATTAATGTACATAAAGGATGTGCGGAAATTGCGTGTACATGAAGCTACCACAGGGTTAGTGGTAAAAAATAAGTTTATTTAAGCAAACTTACCTATTCAGGGTGTTTGTAAATAAGTGGGGTTGGTCTCCGAAATTATTTTGCTAAAAAAAGTTAACGAGAAAAGTCAGTGGGGCACTATTTTTTTATATTAAAAACTGTTGAATTCTGGCACGAACGTCACTGGTTCGATAAAAAAAAGTAATTTAAACTGGTTATCAAGTGTTAACAAACATAAACTATGAACTGAATAACTTGCAATTAAACAACTGCTTGCTTGTGAATGAAAAGATTGGTCTAGTAGTTATTCCTTACGGTCTAAATAATGACCAAGTTTAAAGTGGTTTAGACCAGCTATTCTCAACCGCTGGTCCGGCGGACCATTAGTGGTCCGCGGAGAAATTTTACTGTCACGCAATTTACTGTCCGCAATTTTTTTTTAACAAATCTACTGGTCCGCGGGCCAAAAAAGGTTGAGAAACGCTGGTTTAGACTATATCGTAACTATGCCTAACACTATAAACAATCTTTCATATTTGCCAACTCCCAGATCACCAAACATTTGCAAATATTGAAAGGCGACTTCGTGAAAATGATAGATTAAAATCAAGGAATATGGATCGAGGTGAACGCGAACGGCAAGAACTGTAGAAATTGAGGAACAAATATTAAATGCAGTCGAACTAGAACACAACATGGCATTTCCCAAAATTATTGTTCATGAAAATCATGAAGTTTTAAAGGAAACATTTATGTATACTTACTATATCAAGGAGTTGTAAGAAATACTGATCAGAATAAATGTAGTTATACCGGTAGGCCTGAAAATTAAAATGAATGAAGTGGATAACTCCACAAATGAAGTTGTGATCAACGTAATCCGCCAGTATCAAATTAACCCCAATACAACATGGTACTATTTTGAAAATGTTTCGCTATTCACTGAATTTACGCCTACAAACAATCAATGCGTAAAATTGTAACTAGATAGGGATGGCGTTTGTGAGTTCACGTGTGATGAATCAATCAGAGCTTTACATTGTTGCCACACTGCAAAATACATGGCATACTTTTTGGAAATGCACATCTAGCAAAAATAACGGGTTTTTCATCCAAATACATTAAAATTATAAAAACAGTTATTAAAAATATGATATTTAGAAACTCAAAATGATTTATATAATTTATAAAATATCTACGTTTGTTTGATTTATATCATACTTTATATCAAAATAGGTTAACAAACTGTTGACATTTTAGAATATTACCAATTTTGGAGAAAAACACTCAGATTAAACAGAAACTATCATATGTGTAAAAATAAAACTTATATATTAAGTGTAGGGGTTAAGAAAAGGTCCTTTATTTATCACACGTGTGAGAAATACAGGACCTTTTCTTAACCCCTATACTTAATCCCTACTACTCACATATGGCTACCCTCACTCCAAATAAAACTTATATACTCATATCCTTTAAATTTTAAATTGTGTAATTAAGAAATATTAAGTTGTATTGAAAATATTTGATGTTAATTAATGTGATTTCATGTTAGTTTCGTATTTGGTATAGTTTGTTGAAATTAGTTGGCAATTAATTCTGCGAAATTACTGGAGGTCAAAAATAAAATATATCCATGAAACCTTAAAAAAATAGGTAAAAATAAGGACAAATTGAAACGATATAAAAGAGTTTTATTAGAATAAACAAAACACAATTTAAAAGCAGGACATTTTAATCATTTAAAGAAGTTATAAAAGTAATTTTAAAAAATTGACTCCAAAATTCGTGTCGATGCTATTATAAATTGAGGTTGCTGAATTTCTCACAGATCCGATCATCAGATTTTGACCAAATGTACGAGGGCCATTCAATAAATAAAGAGACAAATGGCTATAGCTCAAAACCGGTTTATTTCAATCTCTCAAAATTAAGGCTATTTTTCAACATAATCACCCCCAACAGTTATGCACTTGTCTCATCTGTCTTGCAACTTCCTAATTCTCTTGGCGAAGAATTCTTTCGATTTACCCCGAAGCCACTTTTGCACCGCTTCCTTAACTTCCTCATTGTTAGCAAATCTTTTTCCACGTAGGGCGTTTTTGAGGTAAAAGTCAGATGGGGCGAGGTCGGGATTGTAGGCAGGATGAGGTAAGACATCCCAACTCAATTCTTGAAGCTTATCACGGGTCAACTGGGCTGTATGAGGGCGGGTGATATCGTGCTGAAGAATGACTCCTTTTGACAAGAGTCCACAGCGTTTGCTCCTGATAGCTGGTCTAACTTTGTGTTCTAACATCTCAGAGTAGTATTGGTTATTGATAGATCGCTGATCTTTAAGGAAATCGCAATAGACTGGACCCTGTGAGTCCCAAAAGATGGTCAGCATCACTTTACCGGTGGAAGGTTGAACCTTGAATTTTTTGCGAACTGGAGAGCTAGTGTGTTTCCACTCCATACTCTGCCTTTTGGTCTCCGGATCGTAGTGATGGACCTCGTCGCTGGTCACTATTCTTTCAAAAAAAGCGTCTCCTTCAATCAAACTTCGTTGCTTTAAGTCTTGACTAATGGAAAGCCTTGATTCTTTATGAGCGTTAGTAAGCTGTTTGGGAACCCATCTGGCACACGTTTTTCTATACTTTAAATTGTTCTGAATGGCATTGTGAACAGTTCCAGCACTTACTTGAACTTCCTCAGCTATCATTTCAACAGTAATTCTTTTGTTATCACGAATAAGTCCGTCAATCCTCGATTCCAACGAGGGACCAGAAACGTCCACTGGACTTCCACATCGAGGTTCATCACCTACACTTGTTCGGCCACTTTTAAACCGATCAACCCACTTGTAAAAATGCGCATGCTTCATACAACTTTTACCGTACTATATCAACATTCTAGAAAAAATTTCACTTGGTTTTACACATTCTGCGACTAAAAATCTAATGACTGAGCGCTGCTCTTCTAAGGTGCAATCTTCTAGTGGACTTGCCATGGTGAATTGAAAATTTTGAGGTTATGTTGACAGAAAATGATGAAACAGCTGATCAGAACATATCCCAAGGGTGCCAACTAACACCCCTGAAAAGATTGTACACATTCATTGAATAGTTTTAAAATTATAGAATTTGTCTCTACTCATTGAATGACCCTCGTATAGGGAACCACCCCTGATGTACCTTTTTTCTAAAAAACACGTATCATAGACATAGGACAACGTGGTAAATAATTATCGCTAACAAACATAAAAAAATGAAGACCTCGATGATTTTCTTATGAAAAAAGAATCGTAGAATTCGGACAACATGGTAAATTTTAGAAGCCTTTTGTGTGTTTTAGAATCTTGTACGTTTTAGAGCCTTTTGTTGAGTAAATTCTGAATTATAACCACAAACAATCCTCGTACATAGATATACCAACGTGAATGCTTGCAATTAGCCTAAACAAAATTGGTCTATAGAAGTTCGTCGTTGGTATGAATTAAAAGTTTTTATTTTTTCGAGAAGCAATTTGAGATAAAAACCGACCCAACCTTCATAAAGCGACAGCTCAGTATATTTGTAAACTCCGATATCTCTAATAACGAACCTAAGGCGAAGTTTATGCGACTTGCAGCCCTTGTACGTACAACGTTACAACGATTGTCGATATCACTCCTGGTCACATATTAACTACAATCATGCACCGAACATTATTGTGCTCCATTTACAAGCCGCTTTTAGCCGTATCGGAATTGTTTATAGTCTATTAAAGAAAACTTAACGTGTAGGTATAGTACGTGAGCAAATAGGCGTTCAATGAAATTTATAGACCGCGGTTAACGCAATCGAACTCTGGAAAAATTATATTTATAGGGTTGTTTTGATCTCATTTTCTGGAAGAGAATTCCTTATGCACCTATCTAACTTTGTAACCCGTTAACTTTTCAGTACAAAATAGATGAAGTCAACAGGAGTTATGGTATTTTTCTCCTTGTTTCCACTGTTTTCGAACCTATGAAATTTCTGTAATACTTTTTCACTTTTCCTTATTGTTTTTTGACAATTCCCCTTGTTTCATGTACTCCTTTCAGTTATAAAAAAAGGATAAGAATTGCCAATGACTTGTAGTTTTTTAGATTGTCATAATTTCCTTTTTTTATGTATAGAAATAATAGATGCCTCTTTCCAAGTGGAAAAATTTCCCTGTCTACGGCGTTTAAAAATTTTAAGCTGTTATATACTGCACAGTATGGGTTTTTGAAGTAATATGTCTACAACTGAAGCTCTCGCTTAAAGTAATGGAAGATATAGTGGGCGTCTTAGAAAAAAATCAATATTTACTTCTCAAAGGTCTGTTCTTCATCATTTACACTAGGGGGGGGGGGGGGGGGGGTAAGGTTAATTCGTGCAAAAAATGCACATTTTTGTGTTTTTTTTTTGTCGACACAGTTAAAAATCTATTTATTTAAACTAATGGTACATTAATGTATAACATTCAAAGAATATTGTGTAAAATTTTCATGTAGAAATATAAAAAAATACGGAATTGGTAGCAATTATTTGGAAGCGTCTCGGAAAAAAGTTGAATTGCGGTGCCCCTCCTAACTTGGTGCTGGATCATCAGAAATAAAAAAATCAAAGTTCTCTCGTTAGATAATCGTTTTCCCCAGGTAACGCTGGGAGGCTTTTTCAAAATTTCAATTTTTCACTTTTTGGGAACATTTTGAAGTAAAAAACGCGATTCTTGCGAAAACAATAGGCTAATTTGTTATTATAAAATAAAAAAAATATTAACAAATTTTAAAAAACTCTCCAGCCTTACCTCGTAAATTATGTACAGAAATAGCGTTCAAAATTTCAAAAGGATAGGTGCAGTAGTTTTGAAGTTATGTGGGGCACCGACTTTGGAAACATGAGCTCTAAAGTTTTGAACACTAAAAAATTTGGAATAAAACGTTCATAAGCGAGTTTTATCGGCTTATCTCACACTGAATCATCGATGCTAGGTCCATCAAGGATGTTGCTATCATTCATGATGTCTAAAGCATATTTTTGCTCCTGTCTACGACAAATCCTCATTTATGAGCTCTTGATCCACTACTGATTCCTATGTCTTGCATGTAGGTTAGTAAAGAAAAATAACATGCCAGGCCAATGCTACACTAAATTATATGCAGTACAGTTATAAACACGTTTGTACTTGTGTTAAAATTTCTATAAAGAAAGTTAGAAGGTAAGGTTAGGAATCATATAGTGAGCGAAACAGCTGCCGAGACGAATTTTCGGTGGGTGCCATTGCCTTTAGCCACTCTCTTTTTAGCATATTTTTTTGAATAAAAGGCTCATAAACCGTAAGAATTTTAATCTCGGTAGGGGCCATGGCCCCCATAGCCCCCTCCCCTGGAGCCGCCCTTGCTGCCAGGTAACAATAGCGCGCTCAGGTCGGGAAGGTATTTTCTGATGCGCTGAGTCATGTATGAGGCGCGGTTACTCAAACCGCTGTATCTTCGTTAGTTTTGCTACGATTTATCTCAAATTTTCACACAATATTTTTGAAAGGTTCTTCATTTACAAAATCAAATTTAAAAAAATGCAAAAAAAGTTTAAAAACTTTACTCCCCCCCTTAATGATTTAAGTTACTACTTGACAATAAAATGTCATGTAGTTATTTTGGTCGCCAATAATTCTTTTATTGCTTCTACTATTATTTCTACTTGTAGATTCACATACTTGCAACATTCGCTAAGCTAAGGCTGATAATTTGCATTTGCTTCGTTACAGATTGGGTAAAAAAGAGAAAAATTAAACTCTTTAATCTGAAGTTTGTCAAAAGAGAAACTACTTTTGTTGCCATGTTTTATTTTGTCTTGTTTTAGTTTATTACATATCATTGATGTAATTTAATGTCATTAATACCTTTGTTAATATGATTTATAATAAATATTATTTTTATTAAATATATTTATATAACTTTTAAATTGTACTATTTGTAACTATGTCAATTTATCTTTTTTCTTTCTAATTTGCTATAAACCACATTTTATTAGAAGAAATATCAGCACTTTACATTTAGATATTTTTGTCTGCTAGTCATAAATATTGATATTTTGTCACATTAAAACTGCATTATCTCATGGACTACATAAATCCTAGAAAAATTGTTCATTTTCTATTTAAAGACTTCATAATATTAGTATAATAACCAGTCTATCTTATCCTCTCCTTAAATTCTGTTTTATTTTATGTTTGCTATAATCTCGTACCAATAATTCTTAATACATTCTCCGCATGTCCAGAATTAATGCAGAGGGATAAGAGAATTTTAATTTCAAAAGATTCAAAAGACGCGTGCAGAACAGACGATGTTTACGATCAATTAGACAATATTGTAGATGAACCTATCTCTGTTCGAAATGGAATGCTTTATGTTAAAAATAATGTAATGAATGACTTCATGTTAAAATTAATTAAAAAGGGTACATGCTGCTTTTTAAACGACTTTTTAATTTAAATTATAAGATATTTTAAGTTTAACAAAGGATGTTTTTCTGATGCAAATCTTTAACATATATATTTAACATTCTGTTTGGAAAATTGTAATAATTTTCTTAAGATACTAAAGGAACATTTTTACTGTTTCAAACTAATTTTAAACGTAACGTATAAAGTCCTAAAGTCAATACTAAAAAACAGATTCGTTGAACAAATATGCTGGGAACTAATCAATTAAAAATTGTATAAAAGCCTTAATATATCTAGGTACTAAATATTTTTTGTTGAATGAATGGAGTTATAAACGGCCATTATAAAAAACTGGTTTTGTTCCAGTTTTAATAGGTTAGAAAATCGCTGGGAAGTTCATTTACCAGACACTTCAATTTTAATTTTCTGACTCAATTTTTGGTTTATTTATCTATATTTTATCCCGACACCATCTCCACTTAAGAACTGTTTACATTTAGAAATCGAGTTGTATGAATCATTTCGAATTCCGCATTGCCCATTATCGTCCCTTGTTATTTCCATCAAATCGCTAATTGTTTCTCCCACACTCCGGCAAACATTTATTCAGCGCATAATAAAAGTGGTTCTATTATTCATCAAAAGTACTCTTTGTTCGCGAATTGCCTTGATTCAATATTATTTCAACGACTACATATCTAACTGAAATTCATTATTAAAATCCGAATTTTCTAAAGAAACTTGTTACTTATTAAAAGTTTTCCCGCACAAAGAATAATACTTTATTTAATTAAATAGTAGTGAATTAATTACTTCAAATTTTTTACTGATATTTACTTAGTTTTAAATAATTTGATGATGATATCGGATCCTTTTTCAAAATTATTAAAAGTATTAAATGTATTTTTTGAGTTAAAAAGACCGTATAGAACTGCTGACATTATGACGTCACCTTTGCACCAATCTTTTACATCTCGCGATGTTTAGCGGCACTTTAACTCATGCGCATGACGGAGTTTTTGAAGAAAATCCATCGAAAATTACACATTTAATGCATTATTAGTTTTCTGCATCAATTATCAGGACGGATCGCCTCCTCCGCCCGCCTATTTTTTATTACGATTATTTCTTATCTTATACTTACTTGCTCTAAAATTTATTTTAATGAACTTATAGTGGGGATATTCTGTGATTTAACTAAGGCGTTTGATTGTATCAGTTCATACAGTATTGTTGCAAAAACTTTGAGTTTACGGAATCGAAAACTAAGCACTGATAAAATTTTATTGTTCAGAACGTAAGCAAATTGTAAGAACTACTGAGATAAAAATTGGGGAGTCCCTTAGGGTTCTGTATTTTATTTCTTCTTAAATAAATGACAACTCAACTTACGATTGCAAGTGCTTTCACTCTCTTTGATGATGAGATGACGATTTTATGGCACACCTGTGACTCCTGCATTCTGTATAACACTATATCTTGTGACATTAAGAAAATCAAAGCATGGTCCGACACCAACTATTTGTTTCTAAGTATGAAAAAAAAATTAAGCCTTATAGAAAGTCATAACATTGAATATACTAATACATTTTAACTTCTGGGGCAGCGGCTTAACAGATTTTTTATTGTGTATCGATATCTGCAGTCAAGCAGAATGGCCCATAGTACTTGGACTATCCAATGAAAATAGAAGTAACCTTTAAAAGCTCAAACAGACTGCCCGCGCAGTTACGTACCACAGCTGGTAGGCGCTATATCAATGAATTTGAGGTATAGCGTGGGGTGTGTCATCTTTTAGAAGAGATATAAAGCCGTCAGTTTATGGTTGTTGGAACACCAGAGAGTTCGGCAACATTTCTGGTATTTGGGTGTAGCGTGCTCACCAGCGTCGATGTTTAAACCTTGTAGTTAATAAATTAAGAAAAAAAATTTGTGGGCGTTGATTTAAACAATAATTAGAAATTTAAGAACATATAGAATTGCTAAACAAAAACCATTTTTTTAGATGTTTTGCAGTCAGAACTGTGGTATCTGTACCTAAAACGTATGGAGGATGGGTTACGCTTGCAGATTTAATGTAATTGACAACGTTGCCAAGAGGTGCTTCTCTTATATCGTCGGCAGATACTCACCGAAAACATATTTTCTAAAAAATGAGGGCTTTCGGCAATCGTAACGAATATGCTCGATGATCTTATCTTCTTATTCGCACCCCCTGCAAAGTGCGTATTCTGACAGCCCCATGATATGGAAATGCTTCCGTACTTCTAAATGATTCTGTCTAATCATAGTCAAGTATGTATCTGCTGTAGTATTGTCAGGGTAACTTAAAAGCTCCCCGGAAACTCTGCAGTTTCTTGTTTCATCCCATCTTTCATTGAATTTCAAAAGGGAATGTTTTTTAATTAGGTTTGTCACTACCGATGTTGTTAGTTCATTAGAGGGGCCAGTTTTAAAAAAATCTTTGATTTGCTGCCTTATTGGCTAGTAAATCAGCAAGACGGATACCTTTTGATGTGACGTAACCTTTGATCTATCGTAAGATGACCACATTGTTGATACTTCGGCAAAATCTTAGTGACATTCTAGTACTAACCCTGAATAAATTCGTGGTATGCTATCTGTATGATAGATCAGAATGTTTCATCCAGTGATATTGTTTTTGGTGTTTTTTTTTGCTGCTATGAAAATCCCCGTAAGCTCGGTTTGAACTACACTGGCGCTATTGCTCACTCTCCATTTTATGTTTAGGTTTAAGTATCTGGAGTAGATTCCACATCAGGAGCCTCGTTTTGTTTTAGAATCGTTGGTGTAGACATGAGTCGAACCTGCCACTTCCGGCTCTTCTATTTGTTATGTTATGACTTTATATGGCTGATGGAAGATATATCTTGATGAGATGGAGTCCATGTTCGCTTGAAGCAATGGAGAGCGTATCTCCTCCTACCAAAAGCGGCATCTCGCCTACATCAGGTTCTATTCCAATTGTGCGGAGGCGTATCATTGTCACCAGAGCAACCTCCTTGATATAAATATAAAGAAGAGTGAGACTAAAAATGACTTCCATGGCTCTGGTTGATGTGGTTTTCATGGCTCCTGTTATGTTAAGACATGCTCTTCTTTAAATTTGTTCCATTTTGCGAATAGCTTTAATGTTTGGGTCTTCGGTACCCATACTACACCGTATGTTAGCGTAGGTCTTTTGATGGCCGTGTAAGTCTTTGGGACTGTGGTAAAATGAATAGGTTTTTAATCAGCTAAAAGTGTATATTATGCTCTAGTTGAGGCCCATTTAAGATATATGGATTTGCATTTGGGGAAGGTTGCAGCCGTGAGTTATTCAATGCTGTTTCTTTTTGTCTGCAAAAAGAGCAACACAAATTTTATGTAAAGTGAAAAATCTCGATACATTTTTTCAACCTTTTCGAGTAAGAGAATAATGCTACAATTACTGCTGATGACATTCAATTGATCAAAAAAATACGATATGAACATCAATAACATATTTTTAATATAGCTAAAACGCAAACTGAAATTGGTAAAGGAACATTTATCAGAGAAAATGTTCTAAACTTATTCTTTTGCATCATTAATAATAATTATAGTGAGAATAATGATATACCTATAATTCATGTAGGTATTTAATATTTCAGATAAAATGCGTACAGACATTGAAAAGCAAATGCAAGAGTTATTTTCAAGTGAAGTGCGCAAGTTATTTTGCACTTGTCTTATACCTGTTATTAAACAACAACAATTAGTCGTGTCCAGGTGTCTATTGAAAAGCTATATAAATAAAACTGTCTAATAATCCATCCAGATAATATTGACAAAACGTGGCATTGATTGGCATCACTTTCTATTAATAATCGTAAATCTATTACAATACTTGCATTGTTGTGAAGTATTAATTAATATTTTTTGTAACGCTATAAGCAAATGAATAGTGTCAAATCAAACATTAAAATTTCTACGGAATTTGAAGCTTGACTGTTCATTTTAATAGAGATTCGGTCGCGGAAAAATTTTTGTAACGAATTCTTATATTAATATACTAGGTCATTAAATAACTATTAAATTTCTTTATATACCTACATCTGTATTTTAAGACTTAATAAAATTACCTGTGAATCGAGAAAGAAAAGTAAGTTGTGAAGAGTTTTTAGTAGTCCCAACTGTCCCAAACAAAATAAAACTAAAAACTAACAGGCCTTTTGCAAGGCTGGCTGTAAGAAAAATTGAGAGAGCCGCTATGTGCTTTGAAAGTCCAATTGGTAGAGGGTTCGATAGAAGGTTCGATCTCTGGCCGATGCCTAAATTTAGGGGGGTTAAAGGTAATAAACTCCTTGCAACTAGCCCTAAGTAGGTGATATTTAGGCTTAAATTATGATTTGTAATCCCAAAAACCTGGGTGTACCAATTTTAAGCCATCTTCTTAATAAAACGACGATAATTTAATGAAAAGCGTATTTTTTAAAATTAACTTTGTCACCCTGTATGTTGAACATGATGGCCATAATAAAAAAAAAAAAAAAAAAATAATAATAATAATAATAGATGTTTCTTACACTGACCTAAGGAATTTATGGTTGGCGGATTGGTCTGCTTTTTTGGGACACCCTGAATATATTTTTAATTATTATTTTATTAAATACAATACATTTATTATTCTTAGTGCTAATTTATTAATCTCTTATATTTACTACATGCCATAAGAACTCAGAAGACTAATTTGCATTCTTCACGGCTCCACGTAACTTATTATTAATTCAAATTACGGTCCCCTTATCGTAACTCCATTTAGAACTTCATAAACCTTCATCGTGCTACTCTATACATTTATTCTAACTTCATACAACTTGTAAGTCGGAAAGGAAGCAACAATTAAAGTACGTCTTGAAAATTGTTCCGCCCTTGTCCTTAAAACAGTTTGCTCGGCTTTTGTAACGCACCAGTCGACAAATTCTAAGGGCGCTACACCACGCTACGCTTACAGGGTTGTACTGAAATGGGTTAGTTTTATTGACCTTAAGCACATAGGCAGAGTAGTATTACGCAGATTATTTAACACTTTAGTACATCTACCAATGACAATGGTCAAGATATTACTTTTATGCCTATCCTGCTTTTTCACTATTATCAAGTTCAAACCACAAAAATGTCTGCTTATCTCTCCTTTTAGGAAGAATCATCCACGCCATAACAAGATTTCCCTGGTGGCAGGAAAAATGTTCTAAGGTTTAAAAACACAAAAGAGCCTTCAGTCAATTTAATTAAGTATTAAAACAAAACAAAAACAAAAAAAACACAAAAAAAACGCTTAGATTGGCCTGTAGTCAGCGTTCTTGTCTTCTCGATTTCGAATCTCAGATGAAGAAAAATAAAATAATTTTTTTTTCTTATTCATTTTATCAATTAGTAAAACTCATCTTAATAACCTAAAATAATTTTTAATATTTGTAGATTTTCGTTAGTGAGTCCTAGAAAAAATATACTGTACAACTCGAGTGGATTGACCATATCTACTCTTGTTGCACAAACTACTATTTTCACATACCTCTTACTCGAATCATTTTTTATATTTTTTTATATATTTATTGCCATCCAAAAAACTAAAAAATTAAAATTTTACGCATTATTTCCAACAAATCGAGTGCGCAGTGGAAACTGTGATACGAGTGACCTCGGAGAATTCGTTATTCGAAATTAAGAAAGGTATTAATTAATTATTTAAACTTTAAAAATTAATTTCACGTCACACAATGTAAGAAATGTTTGCAATATCTTCATTGGTATGTTACGGATTATATTAAAAGTCTTATCTTTGACTCTTTTAGATCCATAAATACACAAATATGTTTTAGTGTTCCATCCAATTAAAAAAAAAGATATACTTATGGAATCACCTCGGTGTTCATCTATCACAGATGATTTACTCAGTGACTATTTGACGTCGTACACAAATAAAATGTGGAACGCGCTAACTTAAAAACTAGATTTATATTTTGCTGGTCAGTATTGGGGGATTATATTGGAAATGTCAACTTTTTTTTTGGTGCTGTCGTGATGGGTATTAAATGAAAGCTCTTTGAAGCAAGATTTTAAAAATGTATAAAACATTCATCTGCGTTACTTCTTCTTTAATATTTTTTCAAAAAATTGCTGTGTCCCAGCTTATCTTCAAAAGTAACGCTTAGAAAAATCTCAATACGATGTAGATTGAACTAAAATTATCAAGACTGTATTTCGTCACATATTTTTTTCATAACCTTAACCGATATTTTATGTTGGTGCCTGACCTAAATGTATCTCAACTCTTCATATTTTAAAATACCTACAGTACGAAACACTATTGCAAGTACGTCTTGCACTTGACCAAATTATCTAAATACTATATCAACTATTGAATTCACAAAAACCAAAAATTATCTACCTTTTATTTTAAAGTGTGACTGTATCATTTTTTTTTAATAGTCTATAATCGCTATTCCGTTTCTGTATTCACTAACGCTTGATAATTATTCCTAGAAACAGAAGACGGTCGCTAAGGCCGCTTCATGGTCCATCGAGCCGAATATAATTTGTTTTTGAAAACACCACTTCGTTATTAAATTTAGTTATATAACATGCACGGCTCTTCTTGAAGCAGTAAACAAGCGACGATCGATACTGAAAACATGACCTTAATTATGTTTGATTACGGATTTTTGCATAACGCTAGTTATTATTACCTTAATAATTCTTCTTTGCTGAGCGGGGTGAAATGAACAAGAAATATTTGCGAGCATGCTTTAACCTTTTACTGTTTGAATAACAAAAATCAATATTTTATATATTATGATCTTTAAAAACGGTGTAATAGAAGGGCAAGTCGCACATTTAGCTACACTTCGTGATGATGAAAATGAGGTTTAAGATAAGTGACGTTTATCACCAAGTAATCTAGCCAAAAAGTTCCTGAATACCTTGCGTATTCTCAAAATATGTCTGCTATTCCTTAACTCACTAGCTTTCAAAGGTTTCTTATATCTTTTTGTTTGTTGGTTATTACCATGTAGGGTTAGATATAGCCTAGAAATCTGCTACCTCTTGGGTCTATTATATTTCCCTATTTTCTCTTTATTCAGATACTATATTTGAATCAAACTACATGTAAAAAATTACATTATCAGGTTTCAGTTTAAAATAAAAAATAATGGACACAAGAAAAATTATTTAAAATGTGACGGATTATACAAATTAAAAAAATATATAATTCCAATCAAAACATGTAATTATTTTACTAGGTTCCCTAGACCAGTTTTGGCTTGATTCTGTTTGAAGCAAGGACATTCAAGGTATTATGGTTGAATTAAGATAGTTTAATTTTTGTATTTACTTATGAAGAATGCATTAAAACTTCTTGTATACCTCCGAAATACCACAAGTTGCGCGAAAATGTACGTTGGTGGAGCATACCTGCTAATGGGCATTAGAATTAAGAAGCACAAACGTTGTATGTCGTCTGTTTTCAGTGTTAACATTCGACAGCTTTCTTATTTTTTCTATGAATATATAACATTAATTGGTTGTAACTTAAAAAAAATACCTATAATGTTTTGTAATTTGTAATGCCATAAATATAGCTATGTAATTTCAAATATTTAATATTTTTTACTTGGTAAATCTTCATACCTTTAAAAGGTTATTTTGCCAATTCCTATTACCAACATTTTCTTCTCTGTCGTACATATACAATTATAATTTACAGAAAGATCAAGATATGCGCATATGAATCTCGAAATTTGACCAACGTACCCCTCGGGCCGGATACTTGCTTGTTCTCTCAACAGCAATAACTGTACAGGCCGGCCAATAAGCCAAAGGTCAAGCACAATTAGCATCTTTCTAAAGAACATAATTACAGTGTTACCAACTCATAAATACGCCAGTATATATATCCAAGTAACTGCAGGGTACGGAGAAAACAAAAGAGCGCGCGTCAGGTTTTCAGTATCGGTTGTCACTTTTTTAATTTTTTCATGAGGCCGCACTGAAGGTGTAATTTTAGAGTGCAATGATTTAAATCCCTAAAAATGGAGCGAGAGAATGTTATTGGGCAAGTTATATAATGTATAATTTTAACTCGAAGATGTTTTTAGAGTGAACATTTTGGTAGTTCAGTTAAACATAAACTATTTTTTGTTTTAATAACATAGCAGTTGGAAATAGAGGAATAAGTAATATTGCATGTTTTTAATTTAATTATTTAGGTTTAATATGCCAAAATAAATTAAAGTAAGTGACAAAGAAAACAAATTACTAACCGTTGACTCCAAGATACAAAAAATCTTCCAGAATTCTTGTTTGTCTTTAACTGTAGAACTGATAAAATCTCGTGTTCAAATATATCATCTAGGAACTTTAGAATCATATTAAACCAAAAAAAAGTAAGAGATTCACAATGTGGCTGTAGCTCTTTGTAGAGGGTTCTACCCATGTAACTTTTCATTTAAATTCCGGCCTAGTTCAGTGAAACAGTACATTTTTATATAATGTTATCTACATTTTGGAGGCCACAAGTAATTGCTTAACTAGTCTCGTGGACTTACCATTAATTTTTTCTGAACTAATGTTAAACTTAAGTACTTGTCAACTAAAGTCTATCCATCGATCTGTTTGGATTGTTCTGGTTACTATTTACAAATCACTTGCGCACTGTTCTCTGCTTTCACTTATATACAACACACTACACGAGATCAAATAGTTTCGTCCTGTTCAATTAGATTTGGTCATGATTGTCCAGCAGCTGAAGAGTTTCTGCATTGTTATGTAGGTGAAGTTTTTGTCAGCAATTTTTTTGATTTTTTCTTTCACTGTTGGAATTTCAAGTTCTCGATGAAGACCTGCATTGTGCACATACCAAAGAGCGTTCACTATGTTGCGCAATACTTCGTTCTGAAAGGTTTTGATAGACTTAATGTTGCTGTCTCTGGCACATTCCCATCATTTATAGCCGTAAAGCCATACCGGTCTTATAACGTAGTTGTAGATTAATATTTTATTGTGTGCTTACGAACACTTTTGAGTGTTTGCTCAAGAGCAAGTAGGACTGTTTATATTATAGTTTTCTTTTTAATATGTACCTTTCATCGTATCTTGGTGACAAGGGTCATGCCATGGTTCTGTTCATTCAGTTCTTAAGATACAGTCTTTCTGTTCATATTTAAATAGTGTGGTTCTGCTATTGTTTACATGAATAGAATATAGTTAATTGAGCCCAATTCACCATTGATTGGTCCTTCTAACCAGAGAATTGCTAGCAGATTGAAGTTTTCTTTCCGATCTTTTTTGGTTCTGATCAACTGTATTTGGCAAGTCACTATTGTTAGAGTATATATAAAATGGATCCAAAAACACTTCATTGAGGCACTCCTGCTCTTATTTCTTTTAAATTAGAATACTCATCTTCCTGCTTGATTCTGAAAAATCTGTCTGAGATACATGTTTTAATCTCTACATATTATGTTATGTTATGTTGAGAATGGGATGTTAATACACTGCGACCTAAAAGATCTATTGTGCCCCCTTCTGTCGCCAATGCAGTAAGCAAATGTCTCAATGCCTATAACGACCCTTCCAATCCTATTTTCTCAAGAAAGTGTAGGATTTGAAGTGGCTTCAAGTTAGGTAAATCTCCCTCTTCTATTTGATATCCTCCTAGATATAGTGCCCTTGGATTCTGGAGTGCTGCACATTCAGTTAGGATGTGAATGAAGGTTTCGTGTTCCTCTTCACAGAATCTGCACTCACTATCCTCTACTACTCTCAGTTTACTTAGGTGTCCTTTCAGTCAGCAATGCCCGGTAAGGATCCCTGTTATAATACGTAGCCTGTTCTTGCTCAGGCAAATGCAGGCTTCCGATTTTTTCTTGATATATTTACCCAGAAGTATCTTAGCCTGTCTCAGCCCCAAGAGATTGTTCCAATTATCGGTTCTTCTACATATTGCTACGGTAGCATTTTTTTTAGTTTGTTAACCAAGCGTGCATGCCACACCCTCTCAAAAGCTTGGACAATTTATAAAATACTGCATTTTATTGGAAAGTAGGTATCAAGTCCATGAAATTATTTAATCAGAACAGTACAGAGAAATAACCAGAAACAATATCATTGAAAGGAACATGCTCATCTATACAGATAGCAGACAAGCACTACTTACCCTGAACAGACCACGAATTTACTCAGGGTTAGTACTAGAATGTCACGAAGCTTTGGCCGAAGTATCCATCAACAGGGTCACCTTAAGATGGATCAAAGGTCATGCCACATCGAAAGGTAACCGTCTTGTTGATTCATTAGCCAAGAAAGCAGCCAACCAAATACTTTTTAGACCTGGCCCTTCTATTGGCCTGACAAAATCGGTAGTGACAGACCTAATCAAAGAACATTCCCTTGTGAAATTCAAGGAAAGATGGGATGAAACAAGAAACTGCCGAGTTGCCAGGGAGCTCTTAAGTTATCCTGACAACACTGCAGCAAACAAATACTTGACTATGACTAGACAGAATCTGCGCCTAGTCACAGGTATTTTGACTGGTCATTGCCAAGTACGAAAGCATCTCCATATCATGGGGCTGTCAGAATCCGCACTCTGCAGAGGGTGCGAACAAGAAGTTGAGACCATCGAGCATATACTTTACGATTGTCCGACGCTCTCATTTATTAGAAGATTTGTGTTCGGCGAGTATCGGCTAACACCGGCCGATATAAGAGAAGCACCTCTTGGCGACGCTGTCAACTACATAAAATAGTAGGCTGGCTAACGAGCTAGGAGGTGCCTATCATCTCAGGATGATGCATAATGGGCCTAATGAGGCTTAAGTGCCGTGGGGGTAACCCACCCTCCACACGTTACAGATACAGATACAGTACAGTGGATGTTATTAGATGAGTATGATACTACAATTTTTCATCAGGCAGAGATTTGATATGATTTTGGTGGGTATGATTTCATTTGGGATTTCTGACTGGTAAAAACGCAATTTATAATTTAAATCTGCAATTAGAAATAAACAGGTGCTTTCACTACATAAATAAAATTAATATATGCAATAATGTTATTTGATTAAAGCCAAATTATAGCAGCAGTGACAGGCTGGGGGTATTGCTTCGTTTTCATGGTTCTCTATATTTTCTGTAAGATGGGTGACCGCTAGAGGATGGACAAAGTTGTTCGCAATAGAGTTCAACCATCAAGCATGTAGTATGAATGGATATGTGGGTATGTATAGCGAGGACTCTCAAATGGAAGCATAAGCCTTGCTACACCTGAACCTCTGGTGGTCTTGATGTGTTCGATTGTCCGAAGGGTAAAAATGGAAAATAAAATGTAAATTACGAAATGCATCAAAATAATTTTTGGTATTAATACTCAATATTTTACATAACATTTTTAAGCAATTGTATGTTACTAAACTAACTTTTCTGTAAACGAATAACATGTTTCATATACGTTCCATTAATTATTTCAACTTACGTATATACATGATACATTTTTCATTAATAATAATAATTTCGCTTTACAATTTCTCGATGAAACGTTTTTATTTTCTTTATGCGTATCAAACGTTTATTACTTGTATTGTTAGAGTCGCATATATATTCTGATGTCAACATCGCGTGCTACTTGTACTCACATTTAAATTATTAAATCAGCATAAGTGTCTAATTTTTCTAAACTGTTTTAACTTGAACGGTTATATAGCGTGCCGATACTGTATCGATTACTTACTCTTAATAATGTATGTAGAACGTACAATGACAAAGACATCTTTATTTCTATATTACGTGTGTCAGTAGATTAGAAGCTATCGCGATCTTACTAATTTTAATAAATTTATACCAAGAATTTTTTTTTATACATAAGTCAGGTAAAGTATACATCTTTAAAATAATTACCTCAGGAAAATTATTCTTCATTTTCTTCTACTTCTCCTAAAACCTAAAAACACGCAAAAATAAAACAAAAAATCGCAAGGATTTAGGTCTGATTACCTCAATAGTCAAGCAACTGGTAACACAGTGAAAAAGGCAAAATAATAAAAACAGAATATAGTTTTTTCATAACAAGTATAATTTATCAAGTAAATCTAAATAACCTAAAATAATTACCTCAAAGTTCTATTAGTTCAAATTTTATTTAGAAAATCCCAACTTCACTCAAACCCTATGGGACATCAATTAGAATAATAAATAAACTAAATAAAAATAATGTAATATTTCTAAAATGATTTATTTTGCTTTCAAAAGTATGTAGAAAAATTGGAAAATTTTTGTGCTTTATTATACTGTATAGATAAGTAGTCTGTAAAAGAATATTATAGCTTTACTTTCCAACCAAAATTTTTAATATTGATCCAAATTTAAAAGTGTTTGTACCAAAATCTTTCTAATCAATTTTTAAACAACTTTTAAAAATGTCCGTTGGTCCTTGCGTCCATCCGATGTCACTTGTTTTTTGTCCGCACGATAAATGAAAAATGATAGAAACTTGAAATTTTCAGGAAGAGTCAAGCTCTATAAAGAGACGAAGCCTAGCGATTTTGAAAAAAAAATCTGTTTAAAAAAAGGTAATGAGGGGTAGACATTAAAAAAAATAAAAAATCAGAAATAAAAAACGATATTATTGAAATTTAAAAAAAACTCAAGCTCTTTAAGGTGACAAAACTAATTGATTTTGGAAAAAAAACTTATTTAAAAAAGAGGGTTTTAAGGGAAAAATCATAAATCAAAAACGAAAAGCGTTATTAACATGATATTTTTAGTAAAATCAAACTATATAAGTGAATAGAGTCAATTGATTCTGAAAAAAATCTAAATAAAAATGAGGGTTTAAAAAACATTAACACAGAAACAATAAAACGATATCAACTTGAAATACTCAGGAAAAATAAAGCTCTATAAGTGAATGAAACCTATTAATTCAAAAAAAATCTAAATAAAGTGGTTAAGTGGTGGAGGGTCTGTTAAACTGTGAAGAGTATAATATAAATTGCCAAGCATTATATATCTTCATTTTAGTTTTAAGTTTTAAATGATGTCAGGATAAAAGAACAATCTGTTATACATTTTTTACTAGTTTTTTGAAAATACTTATTATTATTAAAAAAAAAAAAAATACAAAAATTTCTCATTAGTTTACGTTTATTAAATTATTTTGCAGCATAAACTTCTAAGACAGATTTATAACACTCTAAGTAAGAATTATGAATTCATGATTGCTATTTTGATCTCAAGCCACCTTTCGTATCCTTATCAAAGACCATAAGCAGTCAAGTCACGTAAAGTCCTAATAAATAAATAAATTGTGTACTAGCATTTTCCACATTACGGAACCTCAAAAGGAATACACGATTTTTTATTTTCAACTTAAAACGAAAGTCATAATAAATGGCACAATGGCGCGGTAATAACAGTTTACGGCAATATGTTTTTCAGTAACTAATATCCATTTATCGATAATATAGAAGTTGTTGTCTCAATTTAAGTATTCCGCAAATCTTGTACATTTCGTCGTAAAATTTTACGACGCTTTGTACCTATTATGTATATTTGATAAAACTGTATTAATCTTTAATTTTTTCTTTTCAGGTAAGTGACCATTAAAGTATAAGACATAAAAATAGCTGAGAGTAACTGGGTAAGAAATTAAGAATATCATTATAATTAATATTTTTTCTACGACTGCTGAACAAAATTGCATTTTTCGCAGAACTTACTTGTTTTGAAAGTTATTAATTTCTCATACTGTTAGAAATAACTGTGAGAAATTGCCATGTAGAACAACTGTCAGAAATAATTGTGAGAAGCAACCATGAGAAATAACTGTAAGAAATAAATGTGAGAAATAACTAAGAAATAATGGGGGAAATAAATGTGAGACATAACAGTAAGAAATTACTGTGAAAAATACCTGAGAAATAACAGTAAGAAATTACTGTAAGAACTACAAATTACTGTAGGAAATGTCAGTAATAAATGGGAAATCATTTTTCATGGCTCCTAAATAAAGTACAAAATATTTAGACAATAAATATGAAAGCTATTTATAACTATTATGTGGTTAAAAACTGTGTATATATATTTATAAATATTTTTTAATGCTAAGGCAGTGTTAACTTATACAAAATAGGTCAAATCATAAAAGAAATAACTGTGACAAATAATTGTGAGAAATAATTGTGAGGAATAACTGTGAAGAATAACTGTGCGAAATAACTGTTCGAAATGACAATAATAACTGAGAAAACATGTTTCTCGGTTCCTACATAAACTATAAAATATCTAAATAATAAATATGAAAAAAGTTGTATTGTATTTTTAATACAAATACCGATGCACGTCATAGATCATTTATGAAGTCACGGCCTTGCTTGAAGCGTTGTCTACTAGTCAGAATAATCGAGAAATATAGGAATTTTCAACATTTTAAGGTTATTTTTGTTTGTTGTATTAAATAAATTTTTTCTCTGAAATAATTAGAGAAGCCAATAATTGGCCCCATTTAAAATTACATGGGCCAATAATTGGCCCCATTTAAAATTACATGGGATTTGCTATGTTCCGCTCGACGTTGCAACACTCAATATTTCCATACCTATGGTGGTTTGTACCTGAAAAAAGGGGTGGCACAAAATTGATCGAAAACATTTGATCGAATGTCTTTGATCGAAAAAATAATATATCGAATAACAATTGATCGAAAAGGAAAATGATCGAAACGAAAAATGACTAAAAGAAGAATGATCGAACTTAGATTTGATAGAAAAAGAAATTGATTGAAAATCCAAATAGACAAAAAATGGAAAAATAAATTTAACCTATATTTAGGTAAATTAATAAATGTTTTTTAATTACTCATTTTATGTATATTTTTTTTTTGAGAAACAAGCCGCAATGGCTCTGTAACGTTCATTTTTGGCCCCACGAATTAATAAAATTGTTTTGGCTTACCTGGTTAATCATACGAAAAAAAAGGTTAAAATCGTATTGATGATATCACTATTATTTTTGTCATTAACTAATTTCATCTGTATCCTAACTTTCGGGTATCATTATTACAATTTATTTCATCTCACCACTAAGTAAAAGGATGGTAGCTCACCCCTAGTATAATACTTTGTACATTGGTCATATTTGCGGTGTAGTGTTCACTGTTTTAATTTGCCAGATTCTCCTAAAAATAGACCAAGTTTCGTTGTAAATTTATACATATTATGTATTATAGTCTCACCTTTGTTTAATTAATTATTTACGATACCATTCTTTAAGATTTTCTTTGTTGTTTATTTTGTTTATAGCTGTCAGAATTGGATTAATGTTTATTAATTGTGACAGTGAATGACATAAACGTCATTTGACGACAGAACACCGACAAGTGTCATGTTGGTGGAACGTTCCAATATCGGGCTCAGAACCCGAGGTAAGGTAGTTTCACAATGAGGGATTTTTTTGCGATCGCTGTTTATTAATTTTTGTCGGGAACAGTTTCCCAAATGTAGTTATACTGTATATAAATATAGTTTTTAGGGTACCTTTCGTAAATGGTCTGTTAAGTTATATAGTGGGGAATTCTTGAGGATGAATTTCTGAACCCACTTGACATTTATCGGAAAGGGATTTCGGCCATTTTGGACGGCTGACGTATTGTTTTTTTTCTGTCAGTGGGTATTCAGTCACGAGAGACGATTTTTGTGTCGAAATAGAATTTTCTTAATATTTAGCCCCATCGGCTTACCCTAATTAAAGGGGATTTTAGATTCTATTTCATGGTTAATTGTGGGTAAATGGACATTTCGTATTTTGAGGGGAATTTTAGTGAATTGGTAAATTCCCATGGTCATTGGTCCAGCCCATATCTAATATAGGATTTTAACGCAATAATCGGGAGTTCACAGCATTTGGAGTGTGGAATATTGTTGTGCTGTGAATCATCTCACGTGGTTTTCATCCTTGAAAGGCTACCAAGTTAACCCTTTACGAAAAAGGTATGTTTTGTATATATTAGGTTATGTTACCAACCATGTGTAACAGAATTTTAATTATTGGAGCTCATAATACTGTTTATGACTCACTGTTGAGCCAATGTAGTTTTTCTTTATCCTAGATACTGAATATTTTCTAGTTTATGTACATTTTTGGGTAATCCTATAGTTCGGGATACTTGAGTCAATGTGTATTGACATTTTTCTTTGTAATATTTTAAGGGTTTAACCCAGGGGGTTGTTAGCCCAGGATTCGACGACAGTTTGACCCAAGGGATTGTTGACCCAGGATTTCAACAGTTGTACACAGAGGGTTATATCGTCCGGAGTTCAACGGTTTCATCGTGGACTCATCGAGGGGACACAGAACATTGGTATGCTAGCCACCTAGTTTACTTGTAGCTAGATTTACAAGAATGTTTCTTGTTCTGGATAGGAAGATGGGAATGCTGTGAAAGAAGACACCCTATTATCAGGTTTTTCTTATACGTTATATTGAAGGTTTCATGCGTGCATTGTTAAATTATACATTCACTTTCAACCGAATGTTGTCAAGGTATTCTCAACATTATTTATACTTTTGAGCACAGAATGTTCTAGGGTTCTTTCACTCATAACTTAAGTATTATCAAATGTTACATCGTTTAATTGATTAATATTTTAAATTTTTACTTAATTTAAGCACTTAATGCTGATGTAGTAATCCTTCGGGTCGCAGAACACTTGGACTGCTTCCACGTTTAAGTTGTAATTCTTCAGTTATTAAGGGCTACTGCCATAATTTTACTTTATTCGATTTATTCATTATTAAATGGACCAGACTTAACTATAAGTTAAGCAATCTCAGAAGACCCGTGTGGGGGCAGAGATTAAGTAACCTCTTCCAATCTGGGAGTTTAATTAAATAACCTCTGTCGAAAGTCCTTTATATGTTGTATTTTTATTATTTTTTTTGATATTTTTATTTAGTTCTATGAATTATACTTAATTATAAAATTTCATGGTTTAATAATTTTCTTTTGGGTAGTTTGGTCTTAACCAAAAGTTAAGCAGATATCGCCTTCCAATTTGGAGAGGGTTATAAGATTATAAAGATTATAAGTTTACTGTTTTTATAATATATGAAGTAGTATAGGTACGGTGATGCACAATATTTAAGTTAACTATTATATTATATTTTTTTTTTTATGTAAGGTGGAAATTAATGTTTTGCGCAAGCGTCATGCCTGGTACCAAGCTAACGACGAACCGTTCCATACTTTGATACATTTATTAATTTTTTTGGGTTATGCATATACATACACTGTGTAAGTTTTTCCTTTTAATTTCCTCCAACTTTTTTTTTTTAATATCTAAGCCATCAGGTAATTAGTTTGTATATTTACTAAATATTTTTATTTTTTTCTTTATAAAGGAACATAAGTTGAGGTTTGTCTTTTATTTCTTTCCTCATTTACTGGGTTTTTGGGGAAATAGGATCATAGTTTGGCCACTATATAGACCCAGTTGGCGCCTATTTATTTGTCTACTATTTCCGGAATTTTTGTAAGCTATCCACCCCCTAGCTGCCGTCTGAGCGACGTCGAAGGCCCGAAGGTTGACACCGGAACAACCGAAACTTGTGTAACCGTAGTAGACAACAGTTTTAATGGTAGTTAATACTTTAATATTTTTTTTTTAAGTTTAAAAATTTTGGTGGAATCACCAAGTTCATTTTGTAGGTTACAGCTCCAGGCCGCACAGGTTAGGTAAATTAGTTAAATTTTTGTTTATAATTTTATGTAAAAAAATGCCCTGTTTTAATCAGGTGCAGTTTTGACTGACGCTATTTTATTAGGCGCTATTTCATGGCTATAATTTGGTATTGATTTAACATAAGGTCCTAAAGCACATAAAAGGAATCAGTTCAATGCATGTTTCATTGAAATTTTTTATAAAACTATTGGCAACACAGCAACAAGGTATACTAATTGCCGTGTATAAGCTAAATATTTTTTCAGTTTTTTAGTAATGTGACAACGTTCATGAATGCTCGTGAATGTTCGTGATATTTTCGTTAGGGACGTTTTAATTTGTTGGTAGTACTATGACGAAATATTATCGTCACTGCTGCGTGCAACGGGATTTGTATTAAAAATGCAATATCTACCTTCTATGTTGTTAAAAAGTATATTTTATGTAAAAAAATAAAAATAAATATATCACGAAGTCATATGTCACACAAAATACGAGCGGAAAACAACTACTCCTTTGGCAAATACCACAACAGGTATTGATTTACATCCAAAGGAAAGATAGCAGAGATAGAAATTTTATTTCAACACGCTACCTTTGATTTTGCTCAATAAGGAGAACGTCATTCTTGGACCGATTGTATCCTTCTTCACGAAGATGAAGAAGGATACACTTAAATTGAATTCACTGAACGGTTTAATGTCACTCAGTCAACAATTTTAAGAGTTTTAACACATTTTGCTGTCACTGGGAGTAAGAAGACCCGGTCAAGACCGTGGAAGGGTTACTACTCCTGATCAAGACCGGGTTTTGAGATTTCGTACACTGAGACAAAGATTTGTTACCAGTAATTCTCTACAAAACGAATTTTTGGATCGTTATAATTTTAGAATATGCCAAAACACGATAAGGACAATACTTGCCGCAGATAACCTGCGCCCTGGAAGTACACCCACTTGTCCATTATTGACCAGAGAGCACAGAAGGCAAAGATTGGTTTTTGCTCGTGAACATGTTATTTAGAAGAATGAAGATTGGGAAAGAATATTGTTCACCGATGAATACAGGTACTCTCTTTTTTTTTGACGACAGGCGGAACAGAGTATACAGAAGGCCTGGAGAACGCTACACACAGTGTAACATTATAGGAACTGTATAATATGGTGGCGGCTCAATAATGGTGTGGGGTGGGATTAATTTGGAGGCTCGTACGGCGTTAGTTAGGATAGATAGAGGGCGGCTTACAGCACAAAGGTATATTACAGACATTTTAGAAGAGCACGTCTTGCCATTTGCATTATTTATTGGGGAGAATTTTATGCTTATGCATGATAATGCAAGGCCACATGTTGCAATAATTGTGCAACAATATCGTCAGGAGGTTGAGATTCCCTCCATGGTTTGGCCTGCGAGAAGTCCCGACCTCAACTCGATATAACACGTTTGGGACATCGTAGGAAGACGACTACGACAACTACCTAACCCACCAAACACATTAGATCAACTCTTTTTGTAATTAATTAAAATTTGAGATCAAATTAATCAAGATCAAATAAGAACGGTAATTCTTAGTATGAGAGATTGTTGTCAAGCAGTAATAAACGCTAGAGGAGGCAATACTCGCTATTAGATTAATTTTTTTGACCTTTAAATTTTCCATTTTGTCATTTTTTCATAATGTCAGTTAGTATTTTATATCAATACATTTCTCGTAAAAAACAATGTTTCTTATTTCCGATGTTCTAAAACCAAACTTAAATAACATAAGAAATGCAAAAAATTTATTCGTTGCTGCCGAAATTATTATTTTAAAATTATGCGTTAATTTTGGTGCCCAATGTCTTATATTATTTTTTAGTATAGGAGAAAAAATTGTACTTATTTGATATAAAGAGTTCAATAATATGTTCCTAAAAAATAACTCAATTTAGAAACCCCCTTGTATCCCTGTTACCTTTCTGTGTAGGGATCTAATTTCTCAATCACTGTTTTTTATTTGTGATTTATTTAATGAATCAAAAAATTCCTCTTTACCAGCGAAGTAAACGTTCTCATTTTTTTGCCGCTCTGGGCATCACGACCGTTTTAGTCTCATTTTAATATAGTAAAAAACAAAAGACGACAGGAAGATCGTAAAATCTAGTATATATTCAAATTACGATGACACTTTTATGTGTATGCCTGTTCACTGTCGGCGACGAAATAATATATCTTGAGGGATTTTACATGAAATCATATTAAGATTTTTTGGTTATGCCCCTAAGCTGCTTATGTCTTCAAAAGCCAAGTCAGAGCTTTGATAAATGGCAAAGTCGGTTCGATAAATTTGTTCTACAGGTAGTCAGTATTACTTTTTTTACACTCGCAGGTGGTAAAAGTTTGTAGTTTTAAAAAATTCCATCTCACAGATTTTAAATGGAATGTAAATGCTTATTTTATTACTTAAAATTAAAAAAAATAGCTATGGTAATTTGAAAGATAAATAAAAATTCACTCGAAATATACAATGACTTTAACACCATTTTTAAGTTTTAACTAAATTTTTATTAAATATTCGAGGTGTGATAAAAAATAACGGCAATTTTTTTTTTACACAATTTGTTAATTAATATATTTGGTCCCCTTCACAAAGCAATTCCTCTCAGATCGAGAGGTAATCAATACACTCCCGAAATATTTGAATGTTTTCACTCGAAATCACCGAAATCACTGCAAATCATCGTCGAAAATCATAGTCGAAATCATCGCCGAAAATCACTTCGAAATCAATTGGTCGCTCAAAAACGTAAATGAAATAGCTTGTAGATCAATAGACAAGAAAATAGTCAACCTATAAAATTAAGGTGGATATTCAGCGAAATAACATAAAACTTTTTAGGTGATTTCCGAAATACGGGCACGTTTTGACCTTAGTGGTTTCCCCCTCGTCTCAGATATACACTTATGCCAGCGCTTTTTCCAATCTTTGCCGAATTTAGAAAATAAATCAAGTTCTATCAGCATCAGTCTCTTAAATGAATATACACCTCCATATAAAATAGAAAAGTCGCTCAATATTTTTTAATTTCTACAAAGTGTGGTATTTGAAAAAGTATAGTGGAACACGTACCGTTATGAGAAATTGCACAATCTTGTATTTAACCAAAAAAAAATTTTTAATTATTATTCCTCATGTAAATTTTAAACAACAATATTTTAAATTATTATCTATGGCGATAAACCATTTGCGGTTAAAAAAGACATGACAAACCCTTAATGAAACGAATTATAGAATTTACTTTCCTGAAATGGGTTTCCGCAATTATTTTACTGAACTTTCATTGAGACAAACGGGGTCAAATATAAAAATAATAATAATAAATCGTCTTTATTCAAGTGTAAAAATATAAACGGAAGAAGGTGAAAAGGAAAATGAAGTTCAGGTTACGCTGACCTACAACTCTACCTGTTGTGAAAAAATAACTTAACAAATATAACCCAAGAAAAATTATATAAAACATGAAAATAAAAACAGAATAGATTCAGCATATACAATATTTTTTATTAGCATTCTTTAATCTACAAAAAGTCTCAGACGACAACAGACGCGACGGAAAAGTAGACCAAGAACACGGTTGAACACATGAAACATTGACTAGTGCGAGAGACAGAAGTCGACGAAAGGTAGATCGGTTGAAGCTATATTAAATTACGATATGCCAACGGACCTAAAATCTTTGAGGCGTTTTCTCGGAATGGTAAATTTTTATAGATTAACTATCCCAAACGTGGCAGAAATCCAGGATCCACTTAATGATTTCCAAAAAGGTAATACTTTTTGCATAACTGTTAGACAACAGCTTCCCAAACTACTTTGTGAGTACGTTTGTTAAACTAATGTGATAGTAAGCAAATAGAATTATGAGGAAAACCCATAAAATTTCAATCCAGAAGAAATAAGACTGCTTTTACTCAGATCTGTTGAATTAAGAAGGTCATCCATGATAGATAAGAGGGCATTGGTCGTACCATGGAGCCTTCTAAAGCCAGACTGAGCTGAAATCATTAGGTTTTCTTCATATTCATATAGCTAATTTGGTATTTATGTAGAAATTCAAACGGTTTAAAAAGGGTGAATAGAATATTAATAGGACGCAAGTCATATAGACTTTTTTGCGTGGGAAGAAAATCTTCAAAAGACACCAAAACATCCGTGTGTGTCAGGTAGTGTGGGACTTGTAATCACTAAAAAACCTCGCTTTACACCGTAATCACGCCCCGGAACCACTTCATCCTTTTCTCTTGTTTTCATGATTGTTACTATATATTCTATTATAGTTAACCAGTTCTTTTCACTTTTAGTCATTTCCTGTATGATGTTATTTTTTGCTAGTTCGACCTCTATTTTGAAGTCAGATAGATTAGCTAGTAGGTTAATTATATTTAGCATATTTCCAGGAAAGTGGATGAAGAGAAGAAAACATTTATTTATTAAAAATAAATGTTGAGCGATTGATTAAATAATTTTCTAATTATACATTCCCTATGTCCTCGTTTTATAAAGTTTACAATAACCTATCAGTAGGTAAGTTAATGCCCGTCAGTTCAGCATTCCAAAAATATTTAGAATCCCATCAGAGAGCCTCTAAATCACAACAAACGAATAATCGTATCAAATCGAATCGAACGTGAAAGCATTAGAATCCGAACAAAAAACCTTTTAGATTATCTGTCATTTATCAGCCCTCCGCGATCCATTTGTAAACACAGGTAAATGCATCCATAAACATTTCGTGGTACACACACACAACGCTGATAACCAGAGAGGAAGAAAAAGAAGAAAAAAGACCGAGCTACCTCTTACCACAAACAATTATCGGGCGACGGGTGGCCAATTGTTAAACATGCTCTAAAATATGCCGGCCGTTAGGCCCTTGTAACATGAATAAAAATGAACACAAAGTATAAATTAAAGGGGATAGGTCATTGTAAATCAATTGGTTACAAGACTGTTATATTGTAGCGGGCGATTGGTGAATTGTTTTTAGATGCAAATGCCGGTCGTAAGATATGGTCCTTCCAGGCCGGATGCTGGTGAAAATATGGGTTTGAGTGGGCTCGATTGTCGACGTCTTAACTTTATCGAAAAATTGCTGAATTGTTGGCTGGGGCGTTCTCGGAGAAAATCCACTTCGTTTTTTTCGCCTTGCTAATAAAAATAAATGCAACGGTCATAATCTGTTTACTAATCCAGGTCAGAACTAACAGACACTTTACACAATATTTATATTTTAAGAAAGAGTAGTAAGAATGAATCACGGTTTCACCATCAAACACTTATCGGATAACGCAATATAGTGTTTTGGGTGTGATTTTTTTTTATGTTTATATATATTTTCTATCTCTATTTTTTTAATTATTTAAATTGTAACGAAATTCATTTTTACATTTTTTTATATGAGACTCTTGGGCCGAAAATTGAAAATTTATTTTAATTTTTATTATTTATCTCAGAATGAATGGCCAGTTCGTAGTCCCGATATGAATCCTTTATATAATTTCTTTTGGGTTTACATGAAAATCACATGCAATTCAAATCTTTACTAATCTCTGATATCTAGAAACATATGACAAGTCAAAAATTACAGATGGTGCTTTAATTATATACATATTAAAACAAATAAATTAGAAAAGAAGTTAAAAACAATTGTTTTATGACAGTATATGTAGTAAAAATACTATCACATTTTTTATAGACCATCTAATGTCGCAATTTACGCAAAATTATTTTTCATTTTCACTTTTTCATAGTACTCTTGAATTGAGTATGGACACATCTCAAGAAGAAAATGTTTAACTTTCTTTTACTTTATGTTTATTTTGGATATCCTAAAATTTCATCGAAAGCATATTATAAAGTTTTATGTCAAGTAATATTTGGTTTATTTTTTAATAAATAAGATCAACAACCTTGAACAAGAACTTTTTTATTATCTACTATTTACTAACATTTTTTTTCTGGACAGAAATGAAAATAGTACAAAATAAATAGCGAAACGATTATGATAAATAAAATGTATTTAAAATAAATAAGCAACATTTGTCGATTTTTTTCAGTTTTCATATTTTATCAAAATAAAAAAGATTGCTTTTATCGGGAATTGAATCAGCGTCGCGACATGGTCGCGACATGTCAGGTTAATAAAGTATATGAATATTAGAATATGAAATATCTATTTTGTCATAAAACCATTAAGTAAAAGACTTAATCCGTGTATTGACGTACAAGGTACTTATTTTAAAAATTTAAGTAATATACAAGGTGTCGCGAAATTAGACGGTCATATTTTAACAGCGTAATCTACATCCTAAAATAGGAGTAAAAGTTTATATAAACATAGGTCCGAAAACGTTTCTTTTCCGAGATACAGGGTGTTCAAAATGTCCTAATGACACACTTTTGTAAATATTTTCTAAACGTTTAAAGATAACTAAGTGAAATTTGGTATAAATGTTTACCATTTTACGCTTTATTTAATGGACTAAACCATAGTTTTTGATCATCTTCATAGGTGAGTAAATAAGAGGGGGCTTAGGGTAAAATTGCCCTAAGTTTTTTTTGTTGACAGTTTTTAACATTTCTGACTATAAAATTTGGAAAACCAATGTTTTCTTTATAATAAAGCTACTTTTATTGCATCTCGCTAGGACTCACCAATTTCAATTGAAAATTTTATGATAAGTGTAAACAATAATTAGTAGGCTTGTGGAATCAGAAATTTTATTTTTTTTAACTTTGTAAAACCGGTGACTAAAGAAATTTTAGAAAATATTTACAAAAATGTGCCATCAGGACTTCACTTGTAACACCCTGTATCTCGAAAACGAAACGTTTTCGGACCTATGCTTATATGAACTTTTACTCCTATTTTAGGATGTAGATTACGCTATTAATATATGAACGTCTAATTTCGGGACTAATGACTAATTACATAAAAAAGATAATAGTATTAAGGGTTATCGGCAAACATTTTTTGTCTCTTTTTAACATAAACAGTACTATTGCATAAAGGAAATAATTTATAAATCAGCAAAATTAATTTTTCTATGTTGAAACAGTGTCCAATACATTAAATAGGTACCTACTATATAAAGAAAATATTAAATGCACATTTCTGGAAATGGGTTGAATTTATGCAATTAAAATTGGTATGCATTTTTTGGTTAAATTTATCATTAAGCCTGGAAAAAATATCTTATTAATGTAAGGCACTTTGTAAATTGATATTTTCTTTTGATCATCTTCCTCTATAGAGAATACCGATAGTAGGGCCATGAAATTGCAGAATCAATAGGCATTAAATTTTAATAGCCTACTTTCCCGCATATGCGAGAGTTCTATTTAATTTCTTAGACATAAAGTTCAGGAACTTCAGGAAAATCAATTGCACCACCTTTTTATAGTTTGATCAAAATTTGCGGAAAGTATATTCCCTTTATTGCATTATTTTTAAATTTAAATGTTTAGAAATCTGAAAGTATTTAATTTCAGAATACAATTTAGGAATGCGAAACACACGTTTCTTTTTAGTTCTAGTATTAATTGCAACATCTAAAAGAATATGTGAGATAAATTATTAACCAAAACACATAATTAATTATGTTTCTGATAAGCCGAATCAAGGTATAAATTATCAAACTCCTTTGACAGTTTGAATCACAGTATTTTACTCACAAATTTTTAGCTTTATATTTATTTCTAAAATCATCTCTTTGAAAGGGTACGTCACTATGGTTTCCAAATTGTTAAATTGTCAGTTATTTCCACTGAACTCCCCGATATTTATGGTGTGCTACAAATTCATTGTTGTTTAATGTTTTTGTAAATGAAATCACTGTTAACAGGAACAGCCAGAGTTTTATAATAATATTGACAATATAGAGTGCATAGAGGTGGAGCTCGTTAAAGATCCCTACCGCAGAGGTTTAGGATCTAGCGTGCTTAACATCGTAGATGACATTGTTGCACTCTGCACCCTTTACAAATACTTTCTCTTGCGAACTAAATAATTTTTCAACAGATAAAACCACTATCCCGAAACATAATAAATCATGAAAAAGGAAACAATTTATAATGAAGCTACTGTGTACATACTGTGGCAATACCATTATCAACAGATAAAGGAAATATTCTTCTTTCTGATAGGTATCTCATTACCGTTGCGTTGAACAAAAGCATCTCCAAGGCCATTCATCATTTTCTCTTACCGAACTACATAAAACTGATAAGTGGATAAACATAAACACTAAGTGCATTTGGATTTTAATCTACGATATACTTACATTTATTATATCTCTGCTTGTTCCCATCCATCCGTCCACGCATCTTTTCTCGCACGGGGAGTTCTCGAGATAGAAAACAAAATGAAACCAATCAGATAATGAACAATAAATGATCGGCGTTTTGTTGATCGAAGTGGAGAAAAACACCAGAGAAGGACTGGCCTACATTACTAAATAGAACGGAATAAATATATTGTTTCTGATTTTATTTTTTTTTTCGAAAGTTTTTTAATGCGTTTTAAATTTAATATTTTATTGTTTTGTTATACTGGGTTAAGCGGAACACCTGTACCTTTAAAACGATTCAATTTTTGATTTTCTATTTTAATTATGTTCGTCTTTATGCAAGTATTGATTTTCCTACGGATATCTACTTAGAGTGCAATATATGATGTAATAGAAGCAAAAATACTGATATTAAATCACCTCGTAATTTAATAATAAAATAATTTAATTTTATTAAAAAATTATGGATTTTTCTTTTCTTTTGCTTAGGCTGTCCTCCTGTGTTCTGTCTGCTTGTGCTTTTTAAACTCTGCTTGTTTGCTTCTACTTACTATGCTTTTTCTCCTCATGTCGTTGCTCTTCAGCTCAGCTCTCTTGCTTCCTATTTAGTTCACTATCTCCTAAATTTGCAAATAATCTGTCTATCTTATACTTTTACCCAACATTTAATATTATTCCTCCTATGACTCTTTCCAATTTCAAATCTTAACTAAAAATTAAAAACCAACCCCTTTAAAAATCCCCATGACGCCTGTCTTTCTAAAAACTTAATATATTTCCCTATTGGTCTTCTTGATTACAGACTGCCCAGATTTGCTAAATTAAATTTAAATTTTGACGATGACAATGACTAAAGTTTGCTATGCAATTTCACTACTTTGAGATTGTCCATATCAAGTCCTCCAATTTCGTATTTAAATAGAATATTGTTCAAAAATTTAATTGTTCATTTATTTATTTTTGTATTTCATTTTCTATATATTTTTCTTAATTTTGTTAATTTGTATTCTCTCTTACTGATTTGTTTTGTGCATATTAACTTTTATTCATCTTCCTTTTCTATCTTAAATATCCTTAATATTTATTTCTTAAATTCTTTTTCCCATTTCATACACCTCGTCATCTTCACTTTTTTTACATCTCATTCTTCCTCATTATTTTATTATTTATTGTCCGCATTACATCAATATTTTCATCATTATTTCGTCATCTCATTATTTATTATCCGTATTATTTATTTTTATTTCATATTTATTTATTTTCCGCATTATTTATTTTTATTTCATATTTATTATTATTTACTTTTCTACACTTATTTATTCTCTATAAGACTCTTATATGCACAAAATCTTTCCATTTTAAATCATCAAGCTCATACATATCGTCTTAAATTAAATTAAACTTTTACTCGTATTATTTACCTATCTAACTATATTCTAGCCGGAGAGGCTAGCCGCGAGACTAGTGTGCAATCACTATCTCGGAAGTTAAGCCGTAATATCTCCGGTCAAATCTTGAACGATTGACCGCTGGACTTAGCCTACTAGCCGTTAACCATCGACGACGTGAACAGAATGAATGTATGAAGAATGAGAAAGAGTTGGGCATCCAAATGGTGGCACAATCGGCCATTTTCGCTTCAGTGCCACCATGCGAATCCCTAGAGGAGGAAAAGCAGACTGGACCAAAGTCGGATTGGGGTGAGTTTGCTGGATTCCCGGAGGGGGGAGCAGATGTCTAAAAGAGTAAAAAAACTATATTCTATCAAATGGATCTTTTCAAGTTCCGTGTTCTAAGCTAGTTTTACCATTCAATATTTTCGTACCCGTTCTAAATTTTTACATCTTTCCTCTCACTATTGTTCCGACTCTTTCCTTTTCTGTCAGCTCCGATTCTTAATTATTTTTCCGCCTTATTTACTATCTATTCTAATATTCCTTTCATATCCTTTTTAATACTCCCCTACTTTTATTCTACTTTTACTTGTTATATTTACACAATCTTTCTCGCCTTACATTTATTTCTCCTTTCTAATTCTATGTACATGTTTTCTTTTTTCCTTTATCTTGTTTTTTATTTTTCTCTTAAATTTGTCATTTCCTTCTTTAATTATTTAATGTTCCTTTCTTAGTTACTAATTTTTTTTATATTTACTTGTTTTTCTACATTGTGAATATGTCTTTCTTTATGACTTCTTTTTCTTTAAATTCTATTTTAATCTTTACTACTTCTACATTTACCCCTTAATTTTTTAGGTTAATTTCAATTTCTTTTGGTTCTATATATATAGTTAAAAAATATAACCAAAATTAAATTAAATTAAAACAAAAAAATTTCGCTGTACTTACTTCCTGTTGACGAAGATGAAAATTTCTAAGAACATTTAGGATTGTTCAGAGTTCACAAAATCAGGATATATTTTTTTCAATAATTGTTTATGGTTGGAAAGATTACATATATTTGGCGCATTTCATAATTACTAATATACGAGTAGTTCATTACAGTCTCGTGTTCTATAAGACGATTTACCGAGAAGAATATTGCACGCTGTACATTTTTTACGCATATGTTCATTATCATCACAATACAATCGAATTAATCTCTCTTCTTAGTCCATCTCTGCAAGAAATAATAGGCGTTTTGTAGATCGAAGCGTGGAAGAGTCGATTAAATGTATGAAGCATTTTAGCGTCAAAATTGATTGATCGCCCCGTTACCTAATTGGAAATAAATATCGAGGACTGTTCGATCCGGCTCGAAGGACCATTCGGATTAATCGCGTCGAGTCGAATACGAGACATAAATGTTTTAATATATGAATGATGAAGATCGCGATGCGTGTCCATTAGACCGCTTGATTCGCGTGGTGGGTGAGGTGCAACACGATCTTGCGCCGGAACATCTGGGTTCGGTCTAATAAATCACATTTATGTGTATTTAAAGAAAGGTGGTTACTTGCAACGCGATCTTGTCGTGATTGAGGCCGGAGTTTAAAAAAATATAAAGAGAAAACGATTTTTTGTAATGTATTGCCTTGTTTGCTTGTATAGTTTCACAGATGATGCTGTCATAACTTACACGTCGAAGTCGAAAAATTGGAATTCGTTAAAAGTAGAAATTCAGGATAACTTTAAAAATATTAAAAAATGGTTTCAATTAAATGAACTTACTCTGAATACTGATAGAACTAAATACTTATCATTCACTTTATTTTTAAATGATTTGTCAAATTTTAGTCTACTGATTATTGAGTAAAACTCGCAAGCAAGCAATATCAATTAAATATTGAGGGATCATCATAGATTGACTTTTTAAGAGGGATTTGCAAATTAATAATACCACTAATAAATTAAGGGGATTCTTATATGCATTTAAATACCTTCGCGACTTTTCAAACCAAATGAAACTAAAAAACTTTTACTACCTATGGAATTATTAAATGGGATGGCGCGGCTAAATACAATTCAATGATGGTTATTAAAAATTACATTCAAAAAATCCAAAAAAAATGCCTTATTTTTCACAGTTTAATCCAGTTTTGCAGAAAGAGTAGATAATTTTTCTGAAGATCTATTTCATAGTTTCGTATTATCAGCAAATGTTGTAAATAAAGTAATACTACTTTGCGGGACTCCGGTTTTAATCTGATCGTAATTTGGACTTTAAGACAAAGTAGATTTTAAAATATCTATACATATATATTGATACAAGGGCGGCTTTAGCTTTTTTTTATAGGGGGGGTAAAATTTACCTAGATTATATGTTTTAAATAAAATTTTATTAATATTAAGTTTTAATCACAAAGATACAAAAACACTTTTAAACTGTTACTAGATATTAAAAGTCTAGTCAAATAAAGAAGCTGTATACACTTGTCTTTTAATAAAAAAATAATTTAAGGTGCTGCAAAATAATAAACGTGTATTTCTCATTTCTATTATATGAAACCCTTTCAAACTTATTTTTTTACCTTGTAATAAATATAAGTCGAAAAAATAATTTAGGTACTGCTGGATTACGTTAAATTATTTTTTGTTTTTGATTTTCTTGTGTCGTATATGCAGTCATTTGGCTTAGTATTCAGGTCATACACCTAACCCTTTTAGTAAATAAAAGTGAAGTTGAGATACGTGAATGTTTTTTTTTTAATGTTTTTCAAGCGTTAAAAAATAAAAAAAATGTGTTTTTTTGAGATATTACTTTTTGGCATTGAAGGACAGACTACAAAATCAGCCTACCTTTTTATAAGTTTTTATAAATTATAATCATGGGGGTAACTACCCCCAGTACCCCCCCTGTAAATCCGCCCTTGTATTTATATGGTAACATCCTGTTTGAGTTTAATTTTATTTCTCATTTTTCTCTTTTTATTTCTTCTTGGTTTCTTTTTCTTTTACTCACTTCATATTCATATTCATCATTATGTTTTTCTAAATTTAATTATTCAATTTCTATATTTATTTTAACTTCTTTTGCTGCTATTCTAATTCATTTTTATTTCTAAACTTTCTTCTAATTTACATCTTTTTTTTATTTTCTTTGCTTCTTTATTATTTATTTTTATTATGTCGTCTATTTTCTTGATTATTTCTTCGTTATCTTGTTTTTTATTGTCCCCCAACCTACTATAGTTTTCTTGAATCAGATTCAAAATTGTATCAATCAATCAATCTCCTTTCTGTTTTCTTCTAATTTATCTATTTTATTAACCACTTTGGTACTGTTTTCATTTTTTTATCAATTTTCTCACAATTTTCATTCATTTCCCCTTTCATTTTTCTCATATATTCATTATTTTTTTTTTAATTATTCTTCCTTATCTTATTGTATCCCTTTTGTCACTTCTAGTAGCATACTCCTATGAAGTTCTAGCTTTTCTTCTATTATTATTTCCATCTTCTGTTGTTTTTCTTCAGTCTATATTACTATTTATTATTACTTAATTTAATCTTATATTTACCCCATTTTGAATTTCCCAGACTTGTCAAACTTTCTACTCCAAATATAGGTACATTGTTTCTATTTATATAACATTTCAAATTTTACGTACACTCTTAGACATCAGGCACAGTTTACTTACATACTTTTCCTCATATGACACCAATAATTTAAATATGGTTAAAAGTCTTACCAAAATTATTTTGTCCAAACTTACCCTGCCTTTTAGCTCGTCAAATTTTGTCATCCCTCTTTTTCGTTATTACCCCTATGTTGGTTACCTAATACTTGATATATGTGTTCCCAATCAATAATATACCAACTGGATATTATTAAAATCTACAAAATCAATTAAAAATTGTAAAAAAAAATTTAAACAGAAAAAAACTAATATTTATTAAAAAGAAATGATGGCCTCTTCTTCTAAGATGCTCCAGTTGCTTTACTCCTCTCCCTGGTTATATGTATGTTGTGTACTTAACTGGTCTATTTATTCGCTACTATTCACCCTCAGCTTTTTCTTAGTTTTAAAATAGAATTTCTTTACTTTTTTTTATTAATTTTGTACTTTATTTCATAATAATTCCTATATCAATACAACTTCAAAATATAACTTTTCTTCTATTTAAAATTATATTATTTCCTCTGACTTTTCTCATTTAATTACCAAAAGAAATAAAACTAATCATCCCATGACATCTTCATACAAACATATTTCAAATTGACTTTGTAGATTTCAAATCGTCCAGCTCGCCCAGCTCTGCCAACTAAATTTCAAAATTTTGACAATGACATCTAAAATTTTCTATCGAATTTTCCATACCTTTCAATGTTTTGTAATTTTTTTCCTCTAATACATCACCGATTGATTGTCTCTTTTACCGCCGTCGTTTTTTTTTTAATTTAACCTTCCCGGTAGAATCGACGCAATTAATCGAATGACCCCTCAGTTTAGCGTTAAAACACCTCATCCCTATCGTCCAACATCTCCTAATTGACTCCCCAATCTCGGACCCTATCTCACCCTCTTTGCGCTTCGTCTAGTTTGACCAGAGCACACTATGTGTCCACGACTAATTGTATCTTTCACCTGCCAGGCTCTATGCTCTAACAATCCGCTCAAGTCGGGGCTTTTCGAGAACAGAATGAATTTGTTGAACAGGATATTTATTAGTCCTGACAAGAAGGAGAATTGAATTATTAGAATACTCGTGAAATTGATTTCTTTTAAAATAAAAAGCTAATATCTTCATCTAGTGATAATTTGATATTCATCGTCCATTACTATTAGGTAATATCACTGAAACTGAAATCAAAACCGAGGAATTCTTAAACTCTTTTTTTCAAACAAGGCAAACTTTTAGCAGTTTTATCAGATGATTTCTGATATTGATTGGACATCTTAGAAGCTTTTAATTATGAAGATCAAGCTTGCGCATATTTCTGTGGTAAGCTGTACAGTATCATGACAGGTGTTCCTTCTTCCATAGTTTCTTGAAGTCTTGCTACTATAACAGTTTCACTTCTGCCAGGTACCACCGCATCCTCCTGTACAGCAACTGGCACGGTACTGTCCCCATATGGATGTAGGAATACCTCTTCGGCACCAACTTTGATCACTCTGTTCTTAAAGTCCAACTGGAAACCATGTAAGTTCATTACATCCATTCCAAGAATAATATCTTTTTCGATATCAGCGACAATAACAGTATGAGTGAATTTTTCTATACCAATTCCCAATTGAACCTGGATTTCTCAATTGATGTTGCCACTTTCACCTGTTTCAGTCCGCAGTCGCAATCTTGTTGGTAGAAGTCTCTTTATGGTTATTGGTCGTATAATGGTTCTAGTTGCTCCAGTATCCACCAACAGTGTATACTTTTTACCATTTATTTCGCCGTCTGCGTATACACCATCATCGCGACATTTCTACGTTTTCTTCTTTTACAGCCTGTATCCACCAGAAGCATGCGTAGCTGCCTCATATTCTAAAGCAGCGGACAAGACATCGACCAATGTTTTGTGGCGGGCTAAGCGGAGTGATTTCTGTATCTCGTGGTTATGGAGTCCATCAACAAATATTTGGACTGCCAAACATTCCATCATATTTTCCGGAGCTGATGGGTAAGCAAATCGCACCAACCTGGCAATATCTACTTCGTATTCTTGAAGAGTCTCGTCTCGTTTCTGTTTGCGATTCTTTAACTGTGACTGGTATAGATGCTCCAAATGTTCGTGGCCATATCGCATGTTGAGTATCTTTTTCAGTTGTTCAAAATCATGTGTCTCTTCTACGGATATAGTCTGAAGGACATCTAAAGCATCTCCTCGAAGGGCGATTGTCAGATTCACTGCCTTTTCTCTCTCAGACCATTCGTTTGCTCTCGCAGCTGTCTCGAACTGTTTAAGGTAGTTGGTCCATGACATCTTTTTGTCGAAGGTTGGGGCTTTGACACGAGCAGAGTTTACAGCTTCTTCCAATTTTAACTTCGACTCACAGTATTTTTGATAATTGTGTGCCGAAAGTGGGTAATATCAAAAAAAGAATATATCCTCCCTGGTTTTTCAAATATTCTTCTATTCAAAATTGTTCAAAATCAATGTGATTTTCAATATTTTCTAGAGAAATTAGAGAAACTTCTTTTCTATGTTCCTAGTTTGACGTCTCGAGTAAATCTGATCTTTTACATGCCAAGCCCTAAAAATATTAATAAGCAATAGCAAAGGGAAAAGTATTATATGGAGTTTTTTTAGAGGGTGCTTAATTTAACGAAAATTTGAGTGATTCGGGTGTCTGGAATTATCCAAAAAAAGTTATAATTAATTCACATATTCTGGCCTAAGAACATGTTAGTCAATATTCACGGCTATCTGTTGTAGACGTGACAATGGCTAACTTACCGCAAGCCGTTAATTGGAGGAAGGATCTGTTCCCGACTCGGCTTAACTGGAATGACGTATTCTTCGGATAATGCGGTAGATAGTGTGGCGTGCGGCCGTTTCCTGGAATCTACTAAAACAGCCTTTGTTTTCCCGAAATCCGGATAGAGAAAGCAAGAGGGATAATAGGAAATTAGTCAATTAGTTTTAGATGTTGAAGTTTTTGAATATGTCGATAACTATTGTTGTTTTACTACTAAAGATGGGTCAACGGATAGAGTTAGGTTTTATCCTTCCTAACCATTTTAATTCACTAAAACTTTACAGAAACTTTGTTAGATAACCGAAACCGCAAAACAGGTCAAATAAGCACATCAATAACGATTTTTCTCAGAAGTGAAGCTTTAAAAGTAAATGCATCGTGTTATTTTTTTCAGTTCAAACGAGGTCAGTAGAAAACTTTGAATTATTTACAAGAAACTGATTTCAAATAGTTGTTTTTTCTGTTATCGATACTTTATGGGAATCAATTTCAAGTGGAAATGTGTGTATTCGTTCAAAAGAAATAGCCGACCAGCTTTAGAGTTGAAAGTAGCATTAATGTAAAATTTAGATTCTTTATTTACCCGACGAAAAGTATAAAACGACAGTAGTGGATAAATTCTGTAAATAAATTAGTCTAGTTACTTTCTATATCAGTGTTCTTAAAATTTAAAAAGTTTTTTAAAACTGGTTATCTCTTTGTGCTAAACTTTTTTATTAACCGACTTCAAAAAAGGAGGAGGTTCTCAATTCGTCGCGATATTTTTTTTTATGTATGTTCAGCGATAATTCTTTAATATTTCAATAATTCTTTTTTTTTGTTATAAAGGGGCTACTTCAGGGGTGGTCCCATATAAATTTGGTAAAAATCTAATAATTGGGTCCATGAGAAAATCCTCAAACTCTTCATTTTTTATGTATGTTTAGCGATAATACTTTACCACCTTGTCCGATTTATATGATTCTTTTTGTTAGTAAGGGGGTACCTCAGGGGTGGTTCCGTATAAATTTGGTTAAGATGTGGTGATGGCATCTGCACGTTTATGAAGTCGGTCTTTTTAAATTTTTAATTTCTAATACTTGTATGTTTTACAGGCGAACCCAATCACAAAACACAACACAAAATTATCTATTTTAAGATTATAACATTTTGAGAAAAACCTTAATAAAGATGGAACATTAACAATCACATATTTATAATACTCATTACATAGCTATTTATGCAACCAGTTACGAAATGTCCTATTTTATGTAACGAGTGAATCTGTGCGGGACCATCAGAGCGAGATCCCGCAAAATGAACGGTTACATAAAACAGCATTACATATAATTTTATAATAATGTAAAGTTATGAAATAGTGATTTTGGACACCCTGTAAATTAAAACTGTTATATGGTCTTGCCCTGTATATCAGTTGTATGTACAAAAATTAGGAAAACAAATAGATAATTGCAGTTAGTTCTACGAAAAAAAGGTTTAACTTATTTTTGTGTTAATATGGACAAAAACATGCATTTTATAATAATGTAAAGTTATGTAATAGCGATTTTGGACACCCTGTAAATCGAAAACTGTTAAACTTAGAGCTTTGGCGCTATTTGATCAATGGGTAAAATTCTGCGACATATTAAAATTTCGTCAAATTCTTACCGAAGGGTGTTTTACATTTAAAACGTGCCCCCTACTTTAATAAAATTATTTCCGCTCAACTATTATCCATAAAAGTCTTAACTTAAAATTTGATTTTTACCATTGGGAAATGTAAAAAAATAATAGATTTCACTCACCATATGAATTAACTTTCTTATACCGACGTTGAACCATATTAAAGGTATGATAGGTGGTCTTTACAACTAGTTTTAATTGATATCATACTTTTCCTATGTTTATTTTACCAGTAAGACACATGTAACACGAAAAATTGTTTATTTATCACCAAACTCCTTTCGCATTAATCCATGTTTGGAACCAAGTAACTATTACTGGTAACTACATTGAACATTTATTATTTTCTAACTGCATCTATAATTAATTTGATTTGGGCCATATAATAAATTACTATTAGCGGTATAAATTTCTTGACAACCGATTAGAGGTTGTGCAAATTACGTAGCATGATATATATTCCTTGGACTTGTCCACCCATCATGAGAAGCACCAATCCATATAGGCCTCTGTTTCAATTATAATAAATCACGCATACCTTAATAATGATTTATATTTAATTTACCGATGATGGGTGTGTACTTACTTGCATGAGTGTGGTACCTACGTGGTTTGACAGCCAAAAATTAGTTATGAGTTTTCTTTAGCTTGAGATCCCCCAGAAAACCAATCTGTTTTTTTAAGAAATCCATCTTGTCGTAGTAATTTAAAAAAATATTAGCTGGATAATTTATTATTATTACCTATACTTCAATATTTTCGAAATGCCTTTGGTTTTCTGTAAAAAGTTATTCTTTATAATTTTTTTTTTCTTTAATGCAAATTGATATTGCACTACCTAGCGAGAAATTACTATCAGTGGAGCACGTGATAATTTGAAATGGGTGTTCAATTTTTTTTATTTGGGTTTGTATTAAGTGTAATTATTATTATTATCATCATCAATATCTTACTGTTTTCAAATACTAAAACTATTAACTAACTTGCTGTACTTTAAGTAATATATGATCGATAAATAATCGATTAATCAAATATAATCAATTAATAGAAAATAATCGATTAATCGAAAATAATAGATTATTTTTAAGTAATCAAAATAACCGATTATTTTAAATAATCCATGATTTATTTTGATAATCGCCTACCCTAGTTATAACCTAACGTTTTTAAATTATATAAATAGGAAGGTTTATTTGAGTAACTGGAATTTTTTATTAATTTGTAGAAATCTATTAAATCTAAAAAAAAAACTACTTAAACCAAGCTAAAAATCTACCAAAAAAGTAGAAATCTACTAAATGTGGCAACGTTGAATCAAAGTCAGAGTAACCTGACCAAGCGAAACAGGGTTGTTTTTTCATTACAATAATAATAGATCTATTACATTTTGGTTTATTTCATTACGTCATTCAAAAGTTATGTCAATCTAGTACTATTATGTGATAAAACCTAAAACAAACAAAAAATTAACAGAATGTTCCCATTTAACGCGATTATATTCTCATTTAAATATAATTTAGTTTTTTTTTAATTTCAACTTGTCAGTCTCAATCTTTGGAAAATTAAACCAAAAATGTATGGAAAAATGTTGCTCATCACTACAAAAGTCAAGTCTAGTTAACATGCGCGTGCGCAGAACCAGATAACAGAAGAAATAGTACGACTTTTGTGTTCATTACATTTATAATACATTGTTATATTGAAATCTAGCACATATTTAGTTCCTTCTTATAAAGCTGAATCGAAGTTAAATGTCATACGTCTTACGTCATACGTCAGGTCATGTCTCGCGGGCAAATATGTAACTTACGGGCGCCGTTTAACATAGGCTTTGTTTGAAGCCAGTATCTACGAACTTTTGACGGCTGTGATCTCCATGGACGTATCAAATAGTTTTTCATTCCAAAAATTGACCATGCATTTCAACATTAAAATTTGATTTTTCTCGAAAACAGTCGACTTTAGAGCATATGACCAGGAGTGCCTTTTTTGTGTAGAAAACATTGGCTGTTTAAATGACCGTCTCCAAACCGTACTTTTTCCAGTGGCGTACAATTTTTTTTTCAATTTCAACACCCTGCCTCTCGAAAATGGTGCATTTTAGAGGGTAAGTTAATAGGAACGTTTTTTCATATTTTTGGACGAGCTATCACGTCCTGAAGTCCTGCGCATATATTATGAAACACCCTGTATAGAATCAGTAACCTCTATCTCAAAAAAAATTGATATGTAAGTAATAGATTTTATCATTTCTTACTCTAAGAATAAACAAACGTACTATATGCTTTGAAAGTAATTTGTAATGGATAGACCAATTTATAAATTTGTTAAAACCTACCTTTATGTAGTCTGTAACCTTGTTCCAGGAAGAATCTAATGGAGCCTGTTAAGCTTAATCAAAACAATAGTTCTCTTTACACAAACATCAACTGGAAGCATAAAAAGGTTGAAGTAACGAGGCCTAAAACCTAAATAAAATAAATAAAACTAAAGCAGATAGAGAGAACTTAAATTTAAGTTCTATCTCTGATGTCTTTCCTTTGGATATAATTCAATACCTGTTGCGGTATTAGCCAAAGGAGTAATTGTTTTCTGAAGGGAATGAATCGCTCGTAATTATGTGATATTGGCTTTGAGTTTTATTTATTTTATTTTACGTCTCAATTGCATATGAGTTGGAATTATTTTCCTTTTTTAAATCTATTTTAAAATGTATGAATAATTTATATTAGGTATTGTATTACATAATATTGTTATAACTTACTTAATGACGGACCAAGTAGAGAATTGAATGCAATAGTCATTGCTTCCAAATTTAAATTCGTCTTTCCCGGCAGAATTCATAACAAAATCATTAAAATCATAATTTATAAAATGATTCTAATATATTTTAGTGTTTTAGTTAATTTGATCAACCTCAACCGTTCCTAATTCTTGATTTTGAATTCAATTTCCATTGCTTTAAAAAACCTGCGTAAAAAATTACTAATAATATTCTACAATATACGTGTACCGCTCATGTTTTTTATCTACTTTCCTTTGAAAGGACGTGGAACTTCTAGTATCTCTAAAAATAATGCCTTGGACAGAGTTGGATCGGATACAGGAAAAAAGTACCTGAGTACCGGATACGGATACTTACAATGATCCGGATACTTTTTAGGATCCTTTCACCTAAGAAGTACTCGGATACAAGTATCCGGATACTTTTTAGGATACTTTCACCTAAAAAGTACTCGGATACAAGTATCCGGATACTTTTTTCGAATACTTTAAAGGATACTTGTACGGATACTTTTAAAGTGAGTTAAAATAATGTTTTCATACCAATAGTTATAATTATGCAATAAGATTGATTACGAGTAACAATAAACAATACTAGGCATAAATAAATTATCGAAAATGGAAAGTGATATAATAGAAACAGGAAAAAACTCTCAATAAATTGTTTATTATTTTTATTCTGTGAATACAAAGCATCAAAACAAAATGAATAATAAAACATAAAGGTGTGTGTAAATAAAACGAGTCGCACCTGAACCGCGCCAAAAACCGGCCAGTGTCGTGTCCATATAAATCTAACGAAATAAGCTCGTTGTTGGCGCGACTTGCCATGTATTCGACAATCCATTTTTTATGGTTCCTCCGACGAGCGGTACTTGGTAGAGTCGAGAGCGTCGAAAGGAGGAGGAGTGAGAGATTGCTGAATGTTTTGTTCTGGCATAGGCAAAGTAGGCTCGTATATTTCATCTTGTATACTTTATTGATGTTGATGACGACATAAAGTTTAGTTATATGGCACTATATAAAAACACAGGAACAACCGTCTCTTGTCTTTGCCAACTAAAACATAACTGGGCTAATGGAACCTCCACAAGTTCGTGACGCTAACACCGGACAAAAATTTTCAGGATGTTTCCTGTAAAAGCGTGCCGCAAGATGCTGAATTCCGACCGTCTATATACTGGGTGAATCGTCGAATTCATCCTTGGGGATGAGAAATTTTAAATTTTAGCAAACAAATAATAATAAAATAAATATTTTACCATTTTTTATTTAAGTAGGTATCTATACGTATTTTATTTCTAATTATACAGGGTAGCTCAAAGTATTTCGATTATATATTTTAATAGAGATAATATGGATTGGGTCGTTACGATTGTGGTAAATAATTTAAAAGTATCCGAATGCCGAAAAAAGTATCCGGTATTCAGATACTTACAAATTTGGTCACGGATACGGATACCGGATACAGAATTTGAAAAGTATCCGGATACAGCTTTCGGATACACATAAAGTATCCGGATACTGTACCCGGATGCAAAAGTATCCGCATACTACCCAACTCTGGCCCTGGAATTATAAATCACACAAAATGTGCAAACAAAACTGACAGTTCCCAAGGGCTTATTGACAGTTGTGAAAAAATTTTGGCGCTGCTATTTAAAATAGACGAATCACATTAAAGACCCAGGAGAAAGATAAAGTAATAGAAAAAACGGTTTATATTGGCTTCAAACAAATCCAGACTGTTAGTAATCTATTATTTATTTTTTTTATCTGAAAAAAATTGAAATACATTGTAAATCCCATAAGCAATTTTTGCTATTCTTTGCTAAATCCAACGCGGAAACAAGAACTGATTGTATTATTATACGTATAACAAGAAGTTAAATGCAGGCTTACTTCTATATAATATAATTAACGACCTGTTCGTTATAAATATTGTTGTTGTCAATGATATTGACAAAGAATATTTATTCACGAAGGTAAACTTGTCTTAATTTAAGAAAGAAATTAACTGTCATCTTGAAGATAGCGAAAGATGGTAAACACATTACGTAAAGTACAGCCAGCTAGCTACTGTTTTAAATTCTGAACACCTCGCGCGTTGTAACAACAAATATTAAAATTCAGTGCTTTGCTAGGTATTTTACACCTTCGTTATTATGCGGTGGTAATTTTAACGCAATTTACATGTGTTACGTATTTAAATGAAGAGGTAAATTTACGTTAAGCAGATTTTGATGGTTCTCTTTGAATATAGGTGTCCCACTTTTGGTAGAATGGAATTGAGTCAAATTTTTATTATTTTATATATTTGAAATTCTGAGAATTTTTGTGATTGAATTGGTTTTATTAATAGTACACTATATTACAAGTTAGGAGCAGAATGGAATTATGACCAAGATGTGTTATAAAGAAAGTAATTTAAAGAAACTGCTTTGAAAAATAAAGAGTTGGATGATCAGATTCTGACCAAAATTATATGGTACCACCCCCCAAGACACTCCTTTTCTAAGAAAAACATATAAATTGGATAACGAAGTAAACAATTATTGCTGAACCAAAATAAAAAATATATCTTACATGGTGTTTCAGAATAACGTACCGTGAACTGGGGAAATTGTAGATTTCAATTAATTATTAAAAAAAAGCTAAATATAATTTTTTTGTGAACGTTCCAGTTTTCATTCTACAGAGTTATAAATTGAATTTTTTAAGTATTTAATTTTCTAAATATCTTCCCTTATGGTAAAGACCCACTAAAAAATATGAACTTGTTAGTTAATCATCATTATTTATTAATTTGAATAAGGATAATTTCCTGGCCGTAGCAGAATTTTATATAAATAAAAATGTTCCTTGGTTTATTCGGTCATGTTTTTATTTTTAATCGTTTAGTACAGCACTACATATGTTTCGGAAATTTTTTCCCTCTTCAGTGCAGTCAAAATTTAAAAAAATTAAAACACAAGGGGACGATTACAGTTTAAATTTTTTTAAAATAACAAAACCCCATCTTTCTCTTTCAGCGTGTGAAGGTGTATTCGAATACACCTTCACACCTTATTTTTAATTTCGGTAATAAAAATAAATGCGATGGAATAGTTATTTATCTAAAAGATCAGCTAAATTAAATTTAAAAACATTTCTGAAATTAATGGTTGTAAAGCAATTAATATTGGCACTACTAAAGAAAATAAAGATCACAATACCAGCAGTATATAGACGTCCGTCTACTAACGAGAATGATTATGTAGACAAATTATATGATTTTCTTTAAAGACAAAGTAGCAGTGACGTAATTGTTGGTCTCTTCTCGAAAGTTAAATTAGTTAATGAATACCTTAATGTGATGAATGAATTCAATTTTACTTCTGTAATAAATGCATACACTCGTATTCAAGATAATTCAAAATCTTGTTTGGATCACACATTTCTTAAATTAAAAACAGGTAATATCTTGAAAAATGTCTTTGAGGAAAGTGAAAAATTATTAACATCTAATTTTATAGAAACAATCAACTCAAAAAAACTTAAAAGTTTCATAATATACACCTAGCAGCCAGAACATCAGTTAAATGAGCTTTGGGAGTGACGTACGGCATTGATAAGTAACACTTTCATCCCCTCTAAGTTTTACGCCACTGTTCAAAAACTTATTTTCGACTATAATTTTAAATTCTTTAATTTTGTATAAAGTCCTGACAAGATTACATGATTTATTTAAAAAAACATGAAAAAATTTAAAATTATAGCTCTAATCACCCAGACAACACACCAAGGGTGATGTTACAGAACAACTTTGCAGATCTGCAAACATGGCGGCAACTTTGCAGATTTGCAAATAGGGCGGACTTACAGATGCAAGTATCAAGTTTTCGATTTCCAAAAAATATCTACAAATTCGCAATATTTATTGTGGTTTATTACCCCCAACAACACTAAACCCAAATCCACCCTTAAGGAGGTTAAAACATCCTACAAACTTGCAGATTGTTAATTATTTTTACTTTACTTTTTTTTTAATAAACATGAAGTCTTCTGTTCCTTTTGATTGAATACAGTTCGTGGTGTCAGATTATCGAGTTTTTAAACAGTAATGGATTTGGGTTTAGTGTTGTAAGTTCGCTATATTTGCAGATCTGCAACGCTGCCGCCATATTTGCAGATCTGCAAAGTTACGTTCTGTAATCTCACCCCAAATCCCAGAGATATCCACAGAATATCTTTTGTGGATATCCAATATATCCACAGGATATCATAGATACCCTGTGGATCTAATATGGATATCCAAATGTCCGTCTATATCCAGGATATAGAAGATATTCTATGGATATCCGGCAAAATATCTAATGGGTATCTTCTAGACAATACACGAAATCCCAGAGATATCCACAGAATATCTTCTTTTTACAATTAAATATTGTACACCATATCTAAAAAACCATCAAAATTTCATTGAATAGGTATGTGAAGTAAGTTTTAAACTTAATACAACGCACGAGTTATCTAATATATAAGCTTCTTACAAATAAATCTTATTCTTTATTGTTGTTATATTAAGTATAGTTAGGTAAAACAAAGACAGAGGCTAAATATATTTAAAAAAAGTAAACTATAGTATAAACATACTATTATATTAAACAACATACTACATTTATGCTGACGAATACACATAGTGCTCGCAGCCAAGGAAAACCTAAACCTAATCACACATACACACACATTATATATTGGCGCCGCAATTTCAACTGGAATTTTCTTCCTAAAAAAAAAGACGCTCTGTTGTATAATTACTCAAAAAGTGAAACTATATTTTAAATCAAGCTATACCCAAAACGAAAATGAAGTCTGAAAAAAGCCTTTTGTGCAGAGTGTCACTTATATAATATATAACCCTAACTAATAATTTAAAAGGGCTGGATCTGTGTATATATTATACTTATTTATCTAAACTGTTGGCCCAGCTATACATAACCTTCATGCATGCTATTTAATACAAGGTAATAAGATTACCTTAACCAAACCGAATCACCAACAATAATAATCACACGAAATAAGTAGGTATATGAAGTTAGGTAAAATAACATCCATCTTATAATTATATTAAAATAGGGTATCGTAAAAACGACATGAATTTTTAGTTGTGAATTACCTAAAAAGGACACGGATTTTAACGTACATTGCATACAACCTATTTAACAATCCTAATGACGTGAATTTAACCATTGTCTTAACTAAAGTCTATCAACCTTTTACACTAATAAATTTAGGTTTTAAAGCTTACCTTACCTCACCTCTTTTTAATCCAAAATTATCAAATGAAACTCATGCACACGACACAAACAAAACGAAAACAAACTATAAAATGACCGATGGCACCTGTGAGCTATGAGAGCAGAAAATATCAGCACCTGTGCTCGCGTTCATTGCCAATATTATTTATCTGGCAGATATCTATGGGATATTGAATACAACTTATTAATTTTAAATTTCTATAAACCATACATACATACTTTCTTAGTTTTCACATGACGTAATATTTAAGTAATTTAATAATTATTATTAAATCAATTCACATATTTTCCGATATTTAAGTACATATTATATCCATAAATTACATCTAGTGGATATCCACCATGGTTTGCGTTCAGGCCTAGACTTTGATATATTTAGTGGATATCCATGGGATATTGAATACACCTTAAAAAATTCTTAAAATATCTAAACGGTACTATTAGCCACAATATGGCGTAATTTTTTAATAATTTGTTATATAATTACTATTATTTATGGACATTTGCATGTCTATAAATTACATCTCATGAAAATAAAATAGATATCCACCATGGACTGGACATTCAGTGGATATTGGGATGTCCAGTAGATATCCAAAGGATTTGGTGTGCTGTCTGGGAAGTTTTTGAACAGTAATGTAAAATTTAGAAGAGATCCGTTACTTACCCATGCCATACGCCACTGGCAAAGTTGCCTGATTGTAATTTAGTAATTAAAAAATTACAGCCATTAAAATTTATGAATGTTCAAAGATTCGGAAAATAAGTAACATTTTTCTGAAGCATGTTTCATTTATTCGTCTTATTTTTAATAAGATAATCTTCAGATTTCATGTTTTATTCTTAATGAGGCATCCTATATATTCTGATGAATTGAGAATCTACTCATTTTTTTGAAGTCTGTTTAAAAATGCAATAATCTTATTTTTCTATATTTTGATTTTAAAAATTTAAATCATATAGTATGACTTGAACTGAATTTTCGGTATAGTTACCAGAATGGTGCAATTGAACAAAATGTTTATCTTGACTCATGCAATAGCATATTAAAATTTAAAAAAATTGTGTCGTGGGCAATGTGAAAGATATCCTTTTATGGCCAATGTTGATGAAAAGAATAGTTTAATAAAATCACCAAGATTTATGTTATTTTAGGAAGCACATTCTGTTTACTTTCGTAATTTAATATTTTTATTACATGAATGAGAAAGGTATATCTGTCTATTTAGAAACATCCTATAAATCAAATTTAAAATTCTATAAATAATACATGACCATATAATTTTTCATCGTTTTACTCAGTTCCTCCTTTTGTCATGTTCATTAATAATTTCGTTAAAAATATCCCATTTCCAAGGAATGAATAATTATAATTTTCACGGTGTATGTATTTAAGTATTGAGTTAATAATATAATTATCCTTCTCTTTTAACGGTTGTAATTCTTTTTAATTATTCAACATGACTTAATATTAGTTTATTGAATTTGTCTATTTTATGCAGGGTGTTTCAAAAAGATTGGTCATAAATTATACCACATATTCTTGGATCAAAAATAGGCCAATTAAACCGTACTTACCTATATACAAAAGTGTACCCAAAAATAGTTACAGGGTGTATAAGATAAACATTTAAATGAATTTTTTTTAACGTTGCTCTTAAACCGTTTGGTATTTTTTCATGAAATTTTATATGACGTGTTAGAATACCATGACTAATAATACCGAGGAAGGGGCAATATTTTGTTCTTGATTTTTATAGGTTTTCGGAGGGGGTCACCGCTCTTTTCTTCACTCAACTTTTTTGTAGTATAAATTTTAGACGATACAGCCATTTGAAATAACAACTTAAAAATATTCTACGTATGAAAAATATCAAAATCAAATTTATTTTTAAATTACAAACTAATGTTCTCAAAATAAAAAAAATTAACTTAACAGGTGTTCAAAATTACATTCTCCTCCTGTATACACTTACTACATAGTTTTAACAATGAAAATCGAATTTTGATATTTTTGCATACGTATAATTTACATTGAATATTTTTAAGATGTCATTTTAAGTGGCTGTATCGTCTAATCCAAACATTTTACAAACAAATACTAAGAGACAAAAAGTTTCCAAATTGATGTTGCATTATAGTAGCGTTCGATTTTTAATAAAATTTTATATTACAAAAAAGTTGAGTAGAGAAAGGGGCGGTGACACCCCCCAAAATCCTACAAAAATAAAAAAAAATATATTGCCTCTACCTCGATTTTGTTAGTCATGGTATTCCAACACGTCACAAAAAATTTCATGAAAAAATGTCAAACGGTTTAAGAGCAACGTTAAAAAAATTCATTTAAATTTTTATCTATTTTTGGATTCACTTTTTTATATAGGTAAGTATGGTTTAATCGACATATTTTTGACCCAAGAATACGTGGTATAATTTATGACCAATCTTTTTGAAACACCCTGTATAATATTGAAATATTACAAATATTATTCTACAAGTTGATCCATTTACGTAATTTACAAATATAACTTCTTATACATTAATTGAAATACCTACTTAGGTTTCTTTAACATATTATTCCAAGTGAACTGAGAGAGTTATTTGTAATTGAAATACATCGTGTACGTCTACACCACTGGCGCTTAACTTTAAAACCAATACAACTTTATGGGGAAGAAGTTCACTAAAGTTTCTCAAATCCTTTTTAGAAAAGAAATTCCATTTTAAATAAGCTGCCATCATAAGGCTATTATAAGGCCGGCTTTGGCATTCCGAAGCCAACCAGATGCTTCCGGACTGAAATTGTTTCATAATAACGCTTATGTATGGAATGCCGACAATTCTAAAGTTATTTTTAACGTTTTTATGTATAGATTTAAAAGGATAACGTTATCCTTTGAATAAACATTATAAAAATTCATCGAGGTAACAACTGTAACAATCATTATGAGAATAAATAGTTATTGTATAATAAATAAGTTTATATAAAACACAGAAAAATGATTTTTTTACCTTATTTATTCTGTCAATCTAGGGAGAATTTTTTTTTATAAAATTCATTACTATATCTTATAAAGCATTAAATTGGGACGAAAAAAATCTCATTGAGCCAAATTTTTATTTTCATTTTTTGATTTTTTTACAGAGCTTTAAATTTAAAATTTTCCATTTTTTCCCTTTTTCAGCCAAACTATTGAAGTTTGACAAAAAAGTTTTCAGCGAATTTTTTGTATCTTCAATATTCGAAAAGTTACAGGCGTATAAACTCATAATTTTTGTATTAGTAACTTTTTATAAGTGACTTTAATGTTAACACAATAAGTCAATAAAGAATTATAAAAAATTGAATTTTCGCAAAAATTGTCCTAGTAAAATTTGGTGTATTGTCAACCATTAAAATGTATACTTATTTTAACTTATTTCGATGGTTTTTTACGTAAATAAGATAAACAATTGAAGAAAGACACAAAATTTTATGAGAAATTCATGTTTTATTCCATTCTTTACAATGAATTATCGTTTAACATACTAGTAACAAAATCTTACTAAGTATTACCGTATAAAATATTCTGAATCTGTAATTATTATATTAATATTCATTATAATATTTACATTCAGTACATTATTTCATTTATTTTGCGCTTAATACACAGACTGTAAACCACGGTTTAGTTATGACATATGACAACTTTGTTGATATTTTAATTAAAATTAAATTTCCCAAAGAAATTACTACCAGCGCTCTCATTGTTTTCTTTTGATATCGGTAAATTTGCCACTCGATTAAATCAATTAGTGAGCTCTATTGTCTTCTGCTGTAATTAGTACTCAATTGAGGTTAGTTTTTTTTATACGTAATCAATACGACAACTATCATAAAACAATGAACAGGTTAAACAATGACGAATAAAACAAGTCAACGAAAGTTTATTAACTTGGTAGGTTTTGAAATAAAAACCTTAAGCAATTCGAAGTTACCTTCAAATCGTGATGTTTTGTGTTTGTTTTATTGTAAACATCGCACCGAAAACTTTATTAGCAATAGTGTAGGTTATAAAAGTGTGAAGTAAATTTAGCTTGCCTTCAAATTAGTCACATCGTTCAATTTTAAAAGTTAAAGATTTATACAAAAATTGGCAGAAATTCCAGGTAAATAAATTTCGGAAGAAATATCCAGCACAAAAATTGCTTGAAGAAGCTTTCGTCAAATCTCTTGGTCATATGTTGGACATTGCACCACAAAATGCTTTACAAACATTGGAGTTACCACAAAAACAGTTTTTGATTGATAGTCGAGAATTACGGAAGAGTTGAGAATTTCGAAAAATATTGAAGAAGTACCCAATACGTCATCTTTCCTCTAGAAGAAAGAGCTGACAGGGTTCAACTACAGATTGATAATGCTAAAACAGTATCAGTCGCTGATGAAATTGACATGTCAGGTATAATTCATACGTTGTTATAGCCTACATTAAACAGACTTTTTGCTTTTGCACGTAAAAAAATCGTTCGGAATAAGAATTTTTCTTTACTCCATTTCTTAGGATTGCATGATAACTGTTGCTGGGTTTTAATTACTTTTGTTTAATGTTTTTAGTTTAATCAAGAAAATTGGAACCAAAAAAATGTTTCTGGTTTGAAAAAATTATTTTATTGTGGGAAAACAATTTTTGGTTCTTCTAAACATTTTTTCATTTCAACCAATCTTTTTCATTTGCTAATCTGTTTGAAATTAAATCTTCTGTGTAAACTATTTTCATTTTAAATTTCTATTTTTAGCCTCTTTATTGCCGCTTTCACAACATTCTATTACTTCTACTGTGTCAAGCATATCGAAATGTTCAACTGTTTCAAACGTTTCTGATAATCTACCTTCTAAACGTAAGCCTACAAAATTGAAATTCATGACACCTGAGATTGTTGCAGCAATAGACAGAACAAATGTATCCAATAGACAAGCATTACATCTTTTTAGTGCTTTTACATCTGTTTTAAATTACAATTCAGATGATGTTACCATAAGTCACCGCACGATTCACAAAAATCGAAACGAGGTTCGCGAAACAATGGCTGCCGATTTGAAAGCAGTGTTGCGAATTGCTTCAAGTATTGTCATCCATTGGGATGGAAAGTTATTGCCGGATATAACTGGCCAGGCCAAAGTAGAAAGATTTCCAATTTTGTCAGGACACAGCAAATATTGGAAGTACCTAAACTAAGTCGTTTTTATGAAACTATCAATGAATGGAATGTTTCTGACCGTGTCAAAGCTATGTACTTTTGACACATGTGCTACAAATACAGGTAAGAAATCAAAAATGGCCTAATGGATTGTTTTACAGAAAAAATTAGATTACAGAAAAATGTATTATTTTTATCCTATAGGAGCTGATAAAGAAAAGTATTTGAATAAGCCATTGTTATATTTGGCATGCCGACACCATATGTATGAGCTGATCCTGAGAAGTGTCATAGAAACTGTATGGCCAGGAGTAAATTCTCCTAACGTTCACAGTTTTCGTACGGTTCAGAACTGGTTGGGATAACATTGACAAAACACAATATAAAACGGGTATCCAGGATCCAATTGTAAAAAATGGAATTCGAGAGAACAAAAATGATATTATCGGATTCATTATGGCTCGACTGGAGGTATTTAAATGATGAAAATCTATTTCTGATCATTTTTAAACGGTATCTCTTGTATGTAAAGCCGATCTTTGATTTGCCAGTATTGTTCTAAGCTTTACCCAATTATTTAAAATCTATTTAATACTTTTTAACCGAAGTTGTTTCGACAGATGTTAAAAATATACAGAATTTTTCTACGTTATATGTTTGATTGATTCTAAACTAATTTATCCTGATTGCTGTTTAAAGTTAGTTTTCTGCTCAGCTCTAATGATAGCTACCGTAAATCAAAAAATTTTATAACTATTGGAATAATTCCATAAAACTCCATTAAAAATTTTGTATTGCAGGAAAATCACATCAGAAATGATTATCAAGAATTTTTGGAATTGGCATTGATATTTTTAAGCGGTAATCCTAAAAATAGAATAAGATTTAGAGCTCCAGGAACTAATCACCATGCCAGATGAATGTAAAAAGCCCTTTTTGCATTAAAAATGTTCAGTTAATGGTTTGAGATACATTTGTTTATTTCTCGTGAATATTTATGTCGTTGCATGGTGTGATGCGCTTTCTCCAATAAAATCTGCTCATCGGGATTTAAATATGATAAAAAAAATCTGATGTGTCCAACACATGACTTTCCTATCTAGTTAATACAGGCTATTTCCGGTTATTTTGTACAACCTATTGCAGCATCTCTATAAATGTTTAGAGGATAAACTAAATATATACATTGTCCACATACATCTACCGCGAAACATTTTTCTATAGATATTCATTGAAAATGAAAATACTGAAAAATTTAAATTTAGCACTTTTCCTACAATTTTTCCATTACGGTCCATTTTAAAAAAATCATGTATAAACAAATATTATAGAGATCGATATCGCAAACAACTTTTATTTCAACAATTTTCATAAAAATCAGAATTTTGCACATTTTGTCAAATTTTTCGAATACGGACCATTTCAGGAAATTTTTACATAAAGCAAAAATTATAGATAATAATATTAGAAGTAACTTTTATTTGAACAATTTTTTTCTCCGAACATAAATAACAGATATATTCCATAAAATATAAAAACGGCCTCCCATAAAGTACCCCCCAGATGTTCCGACTTTGCCCAAAATCTAATCATTTCACGTCAGGCCGAAATAAAACTTAAGTTTAAAATTTAATGTTTTTTTCTTTATCCGTTTTTGAGTTTTCTTCAAATTTCGAAATTTACACATTTTCTCAAATATCTCGAATACGGTCCATTTAAGAGAAATTATCTATAGGATAAAAATTATAGAGAATTATATTACAAACAACTTTTGTTTGAACAATTTTTATAAAAAAAATATTTTTTTACATTTTGTCAAATTTCGCGAATACGGACCATTTTAGGAAAATTTTGTATATAACAAAAATTATAGATAATAAAATAAGAAGTAACTTTCATTTGAAGAATTTTCTTCCCCAAACGTAAATAACAGATATATTCCATAAAATATAAAAATGACCACCTATAAAGTACCCCCCCAGATGTTCCGACTCTGCCCAAAATCTAATCAGCTCATTAGACGCTGGAACAAAGCTTAAGTTTGAAATTTGGTGTTTTTCCGTGTATCGGTTCATGAGTTATGCGTTATACAGACACACACACACACACACACACACACACAGACACACACACACACACACACACACACACACACACACACACACACACACACACACACACACACACACACAGACATCATCGCGAAAATAGTCAAAACGGATTCAGGGGACCTCAAAACGTAAAAATCCGTCGAAAACTCGAGGTCGAAAAAAATCATGATTCCTATACTTTCCTTATATCTGTATACAGATAGGAAAGTAAAAATGTGTATGCCTTTAATTCTATTTTTGCATAAATTTCCAATGCAGCAACTAAAACTTTTTCACGGCACTTATGGTATCTGTCAGAAGAATTAGTGGGTTTATCGTTGTTTGATGACAGTGTTACAATACAAGTGAAGAAACAGTTTTTGCGATGAAAACTCGGGAAAGTACAGTTGAAAACTCGATAAAATATTACTAAGAACATTAGCTCATTAACATAAAAAAATCTCAGCCATTTTGCCAGTAAGCACTCGTTTCTGTTATTAGAGAAATTTGAATTACCATATATATTCATGGATAAAAATCATGATTTGGCTGAAAGAGGTGTAACCAGGAGTAAAGAGCAAAAACAATATTTGCTACAAGTTATTGAAGAACACAGAAAAAAGTTTCCAAGCGTCTTAAAAAAGGGATATTGTTGCTGTGTACAAAGTGTATAAAGAAACAATAAAAAATTATAATATTTGTTCAAATAATTATTTGTTATTAATATTCTGTAAACTACGATAATCTACTGCCAATAAAATATCAAAAAAAGTACTCGATTTCATCAATACCATCCTTTTTTGTTACAGTTTGCAAAGTAGAAAATGATTCTTCTTTGAAATATACTCTTCTCAATTTCAATGGATCAATAATTTTTTATTTGACTGATCAATTGCATTATGTCCAAAAAACTCTGCTGCCAAATTTAAAGGTCGAATTCTAGTCATAATTTTATGCTATTCCGATATGATAAATTTAAAGTGCTACTTGCTCAGCTTCAAAGAATATATAAATTTCGATTTCGGTATTTTTCTTTTGCCTATAGTAGCCATGCTGCCAAAAGCAGTTAACCAGTTGAATATGTAACTACCTGAGGATTATTATTATCCGTTCAGATAGAAAAGATGCCATTACGGCACTTCTATAACAGTTTATTTACATATAATGGTAATTGTTTATTTAACCTCTGATACTAAATAAGTATCAAACTTTAAATTCTTTTTACCTTACTAACATTTACTAAATGTACATGGCTCTGGTTAATAATTTAGATGACGTAGCGAACCCTACCTACACTATATCGCAGTAGAATTAACCGTCCCCCACTTAAACTGATCAGCTGGCTAAGCAGTTCAAAAATAAGATTACAAATATATTATTATAAAAGACCAAATTAACATCCCTATTGTTCCAGATAATTGCCAAATGGCGATACGTTCCACAGTGGTAAAATTAACTATTGTATACTTTTCCGAACTCTTGTCACGAAATTCTTTTTCCGAATCTACATATTTATCAAATTTAATTGCCACTTGACCAAAAAATGTATTCGAGTATATCTAACCTTGTTGCCCTAAAAAATACAAAAACTGCTGTATCCGAGCAATCATAAGCTTTGTTAATAGTGTATCAGACAAAAGTGGTTTTCGGTTTGATGCCAAAACCAAACAATGAAGTGTAAGTGGAAAACGTTTGGTTTTTATTGTAGCGTAAAACCCGATATTGGCTATATTCGTGACATATCGTCTGATAACTTGTCCTGGACTTTAATTTGACGACCATTCGGTTCAGATATTGGAAAATACAGGGGTAGAATCATTTGAAAATGGATCCTTTTTCATTAATAGTGAGGTTTATATGGTTACAACGATTCAAATCGGTATTCATTTTTTTTTCGTGTTTTAAAAACTTATTATTCCTATTGATAAAGGAGAGTCATGGATGTATTTATCTACAGTCTGGCTGGACAAATCCAAATGTTTGGAGCCTTTTTCTTTACAAACCGCAGCAGGTAGATAATATTGTGCTGTGTGTTCTAGAATCATTAAATATATGATTGATAGATTGATGCAGACTTATCTTCTTCATGTGGTTTCTAAAACAATAATAACGAATAAATATACATATTAATTAAAGAAACTAAAAAGCAAATTCTGTTAAATGTTAAATATTAAGCCCAGACAATATTTCCGCACAATAAGGAGACTATTTTATTAATTGTGATGTTCTTAATTAACAATTTTAAGTTCGCTTGCTAGATGTCAAAATAAATACTTCTTAAACTTTAGACTACATCCAATAACTTTCTAATATTTCATAATTTTTTTTATTGGTTTAGGGATAATAGGTGAGCTATATAAACTGAGATTTGTTTATCATCATCAAATTTTTTAAATTTTTTTGCATTTTTTATAATAAAATAATATGTAATTTATTATCTAACCGAAATTATTTATTACATGTATATGTTCTTCGTGGAATAATATCCATGATTATATTTTAATCTAGTAATAGTAGCAGCGAGGCTTCAAAAGGCTCTCTCAACCAGTGACGTATTGGGCCGTCGGTCTACCGGTCCAAAAACCATTTAGATCCATTTAAATCACCAGGACCTGACGGTATCTATTCAGCCCTACTTCAGTGGGGTCTGGAAGAACTTACACCGCACCTGGTAGGTATAGTTAGATCCTACTTGGTTCTGAGGTATATCTTAAAAAAATAGAGATAGGTATTCATACCCAAACCTGGAAGGATGGATTACACTGTCCCAAAAACCTACCGACCAATTAGTCTAACATTATCTTCCATGAAGACAAAGGCTGTACGAAAGATACATAAGGGTTGTGGTGATGCAGCTCTCAAAAGGATTATTTACTGTCTATCAATCCCAAGAATGGCCGTTTCACAATGAAAAGGATGAAAATGGAATTAAAACCTACAGAACTCCTAAAAACAAAACTAAACTTTGTAACAGAGGTGAAGCACCTTTGACAGCAAATTAACTTCGAACTCAACATTTTTATAGAAAACAGAGTCAAAAGAGCATACATTGCTTATAAACAATGTCGCCGAACTGTGTGGCGCACCTGAGATCTCTCCCCCAAAGTCTTCGCATGGACTTACACGGCCATCATAGATCTACGCTAACATAAGGTACAGTTGTTTGGGTATCGAACAGCCAAAAATTGACAGCTATCCGCAAACTAGAACAAATTTAAAGATCAGCATGTCTCAATATAACAGGAGAAATGAAAATCACACCAACAAGATCCATGGAAGTCATTCTTAGTCTCACTCCCATCTGAAATGTATATCAAGGAGGTTGCTCTGATGTCAATGACACGCCTCCACGCCAACCTGATGTAGGATCTGGTTAAGCGACACGTCGCTTTTGACATGAGACGCTCGATACGCTTCCACTGTTTCAAGCGAATATGGACTCCATCTCACCGAGATATATCTTCCATAAGCCATATAAAGTTATAACAGAACAAATAAAAGAGCCGAAAATGGCAGCTACGATTCATATCTACATCGACGGCCTAAAATAAAACAAAGCTCAGGATGTGGAACATACTCCAGATCATTAAACCTAAACATATAATGGGCTATGAGCTATAGTGCAAGTGTAGTTCAAACCGAGTTCACGAGGATTCTCATAGCAGCAAAAGAAATCGGCAGGAACAATTTCACTGAATGGAGCGTGCTTGTCTATACAAATAGCAGACAAGCACTACTCACCCCGGACAGACCACGAATTTACTTAGGGTTAGTACTAGAATGTGACGAAGCTTTAGCCGAAGTATCCATACTATCCATCAACAATGTTGTCACCTTAAAATGGATCAAAGGTTATGCCACATCGAATGGTAACCGTCTTGCTGCTTCACAAGCCAAAAAGGCAGCCAACCAAATATTTTTTGGACCTTTTTATTCTATTGGACTGACAACATCGGTAGTGACCGACCCAATCAAAAAACATTCCCTTTTGAACATTCAAGGAAAGATGGGAAGAAACAAGAAATTACACAGTTGCCAGGGAGATTTTAACACTACAGCAAACAAATACTTGACTATGACTAGACATAATCTGCGCCTAGTCACAGGCATTCTAACTGATCATTGCCAAGTACAGAAGCATCTTCATATTATGTGGCTGTCAGAATCCGCACTCTACAGGCGGTGCGAACAAAAAGATGTGACCATATCCTCTACGTTTGCCCGACGCTCTCATTTATTAGAAGATTTGTGTTCGGTGGGTATTGGCTAACACTGGCCGATATAAGAGAAGCAACTCTTGGCGACATTGTCAACTACATTAAATCTGTAGGCTGGCTCACGAACTAGGAGGGGCCTATCATCTTAGGAGGATGCATAATGGATCCAGAGAGATCTAAGTGCCGTGGCGATAATCCATCTTTCACATGTTACAGATACAGAGAATAGTAGCAGCTGGATTATTTCTTTGAAAGTCATCTTTGCAATGCCATCAACTCTAATCGATTAATTTTTTAAGCGAGTCTGTTGACCCTTGTTATTTGTAAAATATGTAGAACTTCCTTTTACAAACAACTTTGATAGGCACCCAGAACAAATTATCTTTTTTCTGACCACATATCTTCGAATTAACTATGTTGAGGCTCAATGCTTTAAAATCTACTTGCCTATCGGGCAAAACTATGTTGTTATTTGCAATATGTAGAGAACTATCTTTGGCAAGCAACTCTTATATGGATATTACAATTAAAAAGGCTAGGATCACTCATTTAAATTCTAAGCAGATTACCAGCTCATATTCCTTTTGCAATTATGCAATTTTTCCCATGAAAAGGGTACTATAAAGAACTTTTATATGTGAAGTTGGGAATTAGTACATCAGATACCAACATTAATCCAGTAAAAATGACCAATCACAAAAGTCGTTAATGTTTTCATAATTAAGTAGGAATGTAGGCATAACGAAATGTGAAAAGTACCTACAATGCTTACTAAGAATCATACAAAATTTCGTATGAGAAGCTATCCGAATACTAATAATCAATACAAACATTTTTGTATATAGTTTTAAATATTTTTTTACTCTCCCTTGTATCCAAGGGAAGGTGGTGGTAATATTGCTATATTGCGGATAGAGTGCAGCTATTTATAAACGTGTATCGCGTTGTTAGACCTATGTTAGGTTAGGTCACTCGCTGCTGGTCCGATACAGATACAAACACATAATATACGAAACACGGCATTTCGTATTGACAGTGCACATTGGCCCCAACTAGGTGACCTGGTCAAAAAATACTGATTGGTATTGGAATAGTATAATCTGTAATAATTCATGTTGGAATGATCACGAATAATCACTAACGTCGATGTTTCATTCTGTGATGTAGTAGACTATAATTTCTTCAACACAAGATATGAATTAAAATTATCACAGTAATGATATGAACAAAACGTAGATTTTACTTGATATCAAAAGGTTTTCAGAAAAATAATTGTATTATTTAAAAAGTATATAATATTTTTCAATCTCTTTCATTTAAATCCTAACTTTATTTATAACGTTTAAAACAGTGGCGTAACTAGAAATATTTGGCCCCAACGGAAAGTACATACGGAGGCTCCCCTTATTCTAGTGTTTCAATATTAGAAGGGTATTAAATTATGCAGAACATAATTTTTGCTTGATAGAAAAGTGACCCTAGGTTTAGTTAAAAAAAACCTACAATATTTGGAACTGCTTCAAATATTTGAACAGTTTTTTTTTTAAGAATGAGTGGATGAAGACGGGTGGGTCCCCCAAGCTTGCGGGCCCCAACGCATTGCTCTCACTTGTCTGGCCACTGGTTTAGAAATAGAACATTTACAAGAAGACTTCAAAATTATCTTAAATTTATTTTAAGGAGGTCCTTTTGCCACCAATGTTAAATAAAAAATATTAGATTATGACTAAAATTAATTTTTTTCTAATAGTAGAAGTCCTTATTTATCTAATAGTGAACTTTTAACTATACCTTACCGCGCAAATTTTTGAGAAATTTTTTTTTTTAAATGTGTGTGTTTGTACAGTGTCTTACGAGAAAGTAAGACTTCAACAACAATTTTCGAATTATAATTAATTTTACTATTATTTATTGATTAGAGTTACTAGAAAAAAACTAAAAATAAGGTTTTTGAAATATTTAGGTTTTGTTTTTTACAATAAAATATATAGGTTACCGTGGAATTTATTGAGAAATTAATATTAAAAAATCACAAAAAATTTTCAACTAGGTTACTTCAAATTTTTTTTTTTTATTAATTTCTCAATAAATTCTAAGGTAACCTATATATTTTATTGTAAAAAACAAAACCTAAATATTTCAAAAACCCTATTTTTAGTTTTTTTCTACTCCATCTAATCAATAAATAATAATATAATTCGAGAATTGTTGTTAAGGTCTTATTTTCTCATAAGACTGCACAAATACACACATTTTTAAAAAAATCTCAAAATTTGCACGGTAAGGTATAGTTAAAAGTTCAACATTAGATAAATAAGGACTTCAACTATTAGAAAAAAAATAAATTTTAGTCATAATCTAATATTTTTTATTTAACATTGGTGGCGAAAGGGGTGGCGAAAGGACCTCCTTAAATGTCAAATATGATAGTCCAGGATAATCGTAATTTTTTAAACTGCCATTAAGGGGTTCGAATCGTTCCCGGGCCAGAGTTTATGTCAATTTTTAATACATTTTTCATTATTTCGTTAAGATAATTTTGAAACATTTATTTGAGGATTATCAAAAATTTTATATTACAGAATATTTCTTCCATATATGAACCTGATAAACTTTGAATATGTTTAAACTGTGAATAACTAGAGGTTCATGGCATTTATAAAGATCACTTTCTTAGCTCTGTCAAAGGTATATTTTCAAAACTGATTTTGGAATTGTCAAATTCCTTGGTTGTTCTGGAGATAGTATACTTTTTTTTGTTTGAAGAATTAAACCAATTGAAAATTAATTTTTCCTAAATTTTATGTTATCTATATTTTAAAAATAGTTAAGCATGCAAAAACATTTCATAGGCAACCAGAAAATATAAAATGAAATAGCACGTTTCAATTTTTCGGCCATTTTTATTCTCAATCTTGACCCTCCTAGCAATGGTTTGGCAGTAACAAATAAAAGAAATTGATTCCAACGACCGCGTTATTTGAAATCACGGATATTACGTTTTTCCTTTTGAAGTTTCCACGTGGAATGTATCGCGTTTCCATTACGACCTTTTAATAGAGAGCTTGGTGTTCAGGAAAAAACAAGAGTCCGGATAAAAGTAGAGTCAGCTAGGCTTGACTGGGTCCTTTGCGTGACGCCAATATTGCCTTCTGACAGTCTTTCAATTTATTTGTGATTCAGAGGATAATAAAGGGCTGCTCTCTAAGCGGGTTTTCGAGAGTAATCAAACGAGTATTTTAATTTAGATCGTTCTATTGTTTTTACTTACTCTATTTTTAGCTGATTTCTAAGGAAAGGTATATTGTTTTTTTTTACGATCACTATTGTAAATACGAATATATTATAAATTGCTTCTTACATACCTACGAGGGCAAGGTGAAAAGTTCTCGGGCTAACAAAGTTATGGCGGTGTTATCAATAAAATCTTGATATTGGCTTACAAGACACAACACCTTTATCAGATAAATAGTTTTCTACCATCATAAAATTCTTTGGTTTCGATGGTTTATCATTAACAGAATTTTTTTCCAAAATTGGTAATGGTTTATAAGCAGTCTGCTCCTTCGTCTTCAAGTATCAAGAAATTGACAGCTAAGTTTAAACGTAGTCGTATATCTCTTGAAGACGATCAAGGGTGACCACCAATAAAAATCTGGTCCTGGATGATCTCAGAAAAAAGAGTATGGTATATATTACATGAAAAATTAAGTATGAGAAAGCTTTGCATAAGATGCGTGTCTAATGTGTTAAATGCTGATCAAAAAAAGACGAACAAGTAAATTCCTCAGCAATGTTTAGACCGTTTTAAAACGAATCCAACTGATTTTATGCTCAGATTTGTTTTTTTTATTAATTTATTTATTCTCGCCTTATTTCTAACTACGAGGTTTAAACACCGACGCTGGTGAGCACGCTATCCCCAAATACCAAACATTTAGCCGAATCATCTGGTGTTCCAACCAGAGGTAGGGATCTTTAACGAGCCCAACATCCATGGACTTCTAACTCGACGGCTTTACATCTGCTCCAGAAGATGACACACTCCGTGATATTCTGCGTACTCGTTGATATAACATTTTTCAGCTGTGGTATGCAACTATGTGGGCAGTTTGTTTGGGCTTTTATAGATTCGCCAACTTTCCTTGGATAGTCACACCTGCAACTACATAAAACAGATCCACCACTCTACATCTAAAATATAGAAAGTAGTGGACAAAAGCCAGTGGATTTGCATCATTAAAAGTGAAGCATTGGCCGGAAAGGTCATTGCCAGTGTTTTTTGGAATGTAAAAGGATTCTTTTAATTTGATATTTGGAAAAAGCTCTACGCACATCTTCTTGATAAGTTAAATGAAAAATTTCGTGCGACTATGCCTGGATTGCAAAATAAGAAAATAATCTCGAATTAAAAATTAAACTTGAAATGGGCACAGCAGAAGCGCTAAAATAAATAGGTCTTGGTTCAAATAGTTAATAATTGAAACTACCAGTTTTACCAAGATACAAATTGGTTTTCTTAAAGGCAAATCCAACTGAGTAACTTTCTATTATGTTAAGAGGCATTCCATGTGCTACAGATGTTGTAGCAACATCAGGTCTATTGAATCGTCAGGTATCTGAGGATGAAAAAAAAGAAATGTAGAAGTGATCTGGAAATATTTACAAAAGCAGACAATGTGAAAAAAGAAATGTTAAGATTTATAAAGGCTAGATTTGTATTCCATGGCGTTCTCCTTGAATCACTATTGAAAATTTAAGGTAGTGTATGGTTAAAAAATAAATTAATAATTTTGAAGGAGCTTTTAATATTTAAAGGATGCTTTAATCGATACTCGTACATGGTTTTAATTTTTAAAGCCTATTTAAAAATATTTGGGAATTATATACAAATAATATACAATTCATCTCAAATTTGGTTTTACAATTTTTATTACGGACGGCACATTTTCACTTTCGCTCTTTAATTGATTCAAAACAAATAATTTCGATTCAATCCTTTTAACCCTCTCCCTATTGTTATTCTTAATCATTCCCGGCCATCAGAGAACCGTGGCAGTTATACGAATAGCCTAACACTAGGGTAACCAATATTTATGTAAGATTTATATTAGATGGGAAGCTCCACCGATGAAGTGTCAGGTTGAGAAAGCAGGGGCGGAGAATAGATTACCGAGATGTTAAATTAGATAACACAGTTAGTTCAGATAATATCATTCATTATGACAAAAGTTAATGTTTTCGAAATCATCAACGGAGGAGTGTTTTCTCCTGGCAACAATAATTGATAACTTTTGTTAAATGGTCTGGTTACGGTTTTAATATCTAGTGTTGATCTAATTAAAAATTATTCCTCTTAAGTTAAGATGACATTTGTATGACATTTTGATGACATTTGCTATGAGATTGGTTAGTGTCATTTACACAGTTATACAGCTTTAATTAAAAGATATGTATAACATTGTGTTTGTTATGGGTTATGAATAATTGAGGAAGATATTAATGAAATATGAAGCTTTATACTGGGAAAATTATAGATATTCTGGATGCAATTGAAGCTTAAGAAAAAATAGATGGAAACCCTTTTAAGCAGAAAGCAGATGAATAAGGAATATTAGACGGTGGTCGCCACCATCAAGTCAAAAGATCATCAAAGAAGAATAAGCAGAGCAATAAATGAATCGTTTATTTCATAAACAACTTAAGTTACTTTTTGAAAATTTTTAGGAGGTGAAAAAAACCTTTTGAACTAGGACCAGGACTAAGGTTGTTTTAGAAACAAATAAAAAATTTTAAATTTTCATATAACCAAGGATGTTTACAGAAGTTTTGGCAGCTTTGGTGTGGTGGCCAAAGACACAGCAAAGGAAAGCAATAACGAGACTTAGCAAGGTACAAAGACTTGTCTGCCTCGGAATAACGGGGGCAATGAAAACAACCCCCACTGCTGCAATGGAAGCACTAATAGGACTCCCACCTCCTCACTATGTGATACAAGGGGAGGCAAGATTAGGTGCTTACAGATTAGGGAATACACTGGGAAATCTTGACATTAGGCCAGGTCACGTGAGTATCTCAAGGTTAGTGACAGGAGACGTGCTAGACATGAGATCAGACCACTTAACCAAGAGGTACTCTTTTAATACTCCCTTTGAGATTTTAATACAGGAAAGAGTGGAGATCACCATAAGCGAGCCCAATGCCCAACGACAGGAACAAACCTGGTATACAGACGGGTCTAAGACTGCGGAAGGCACTGGGGCAGGAGTATTCTCCAAAAACCCTGATACTAACCATAGCTATGCTATAGGAATACGTTCCTCGGTATTTCAGGCCGAGGTATACGCAATTTTGCAATTTGCAAAAACGAACAATGAAAGAGCTGTCGAAAATCAGCATATTCAAATAATGTCAGACAGCCAAGCGGTACTTAAGGCCATATCGAGTCAGAAAGTTATGTCGAGGCTGGTATGGGAATGCATCGAAGAACTAAGAACACTGGCAGACCGTAATAGAGTAAAACTATTTTGGGTGCCAGGTCACAAAGGGATCGAAGGCAACGAAAAGGCTGACGAACTTGCAAAAAGAGGGTCAGAAGAAACACCGGAACCAGACACAAACCCAGGAGTACCAAAAAGTACAGTCCGGGGTTTTATAAATGACTGGATTCGGGAACAACATATCAACTATTGGGGAAGCACCCCAAAACAGGCACATGGAAAAGCCTTCATAGGCAGACCATGTCCCAAAAGAACTGGAGAACTACTCTTAATGAATAGGAACCAGTTGAAAGTGATAACAGGGTTCATGACTGGGCACGCCCCAGTAAAGGGACACTTGAACAAAATTGGCATGTATAATGGGGAACTCATGTGCCGACTATGTCACAAGAAACCAGAAACGGCCAAACACATACTGTGCGAATGCGAAGCTCTAGATCGCAAAAGACAGGCTCTTTTTGGACAACCCCAGGTTGATCCAACAAAGTATAGAACCCACTCACCCAAGGATCTGTACAAACTTGTACAAGGTACAAAGGTGATAGAGTGGGTGCTATGTACTAACATGGGGTAAAACACAAAAAACACAATAAGCCAATAGGCTTCAGTGTTATTCGGAGACACATAGTCAGACGAGCCCAGGAGAGAGAGAGAAAAAAAAAACAGCAGAAAGCAGATGAATAGATGAATAAGGAATATTAGACGGTGGTCGCCAACATCAAGTCAAAAGATCTTCAAAGAAGAATAAGCAGAGCAATAAATGAATCGTTTATTTCATAAACAACTTAAGTTACTTTTTGAAAATTTTCAGGAGGTGAAAAAACCTTTTGAACTAGGACCAGGACTAAGGTTGTTTTAGAAACAAATAAAAATTTTAAATTTTCATATAACTAAGGATGTTTACAGAAGTTTTGAATTTTTTTCTGCATTAAACTTGTGTTACTCTGAAACTACAATGTTAATACGATAAATCCAATATGTACAAAAAGTGACTTTTAAAATAAAAAATATTGTTAATCAAGAAATTAATTACCAAATTAGTTAAACAAAATTCAAATCTAACTTAAAAGCCCACTCTCAGTTAAACTTCTTTTTATGTATTGTGTACACTCAAACAATTATTTGGTTTCTACATACTTTCATTTTACTGCTTGTTATTAACGTTTCGCTAAATCATATAAGGCCCTTTGTGCGTGTTTTGCTATATCAACAATCACAGTAAAGAAATATGTTTGAGTTTGGCTTATGTCTCCTGTTTTCTAATTGGTTCGTTATAATTTTATATGTTAAAACAATAGCAAAGTTTGTTTTACTCGTCCGATATAGTAAACAACTTTTTATACCCGGCAAGTAAAAGCTCGCTAACAGTTAATAACTTGAAAAATCTCCGCCACTGTTTCAACGAGGTGCCAGGCTGCGAGAAACGGGTTAAATGCACCGATTGATGGTCGCTATGGGGGAGTGTCAAATTAAAGGCTGCTCCTGTGCACCAAACGAAGGGGTGAAACATATCTCTGGTGGGATCTTTTCCAAGAACTTGACGTGATAGACATCTCGGACCATTATTTTGGTCATGCTTAACAATGAGCCTTGTCAAATCTAGTCCTAAGATTACTTATGGTTGAGGTGGCTGCAGAAGGGTGACTATTAAAAATATTTAATATTTAACTGTATTAGAATATATTTGATATGTTTCAATATGTCCCTGTTCTTTCAGTGTTTTTTCAAAGCCCACTAAAAAATAAAAAGCCAGTATTATCGTTTAAATAGATTTATAAAGAAGCCTACAAATACATTTGAATTGTGAAAATACATCTCGATGTTTACGTGATATATAGAAGTCGTTATTCATGACTACTGGTAAAAAAAATTAGTAATGGTTTGGTCAGACTACATATTCCATTTCAGGCAATAGTTTTGTAAAAACAGACCTCTTTTCAAATTCTAATGGATATTTCTAATGTATATTTCCTTAGTAGTACCAGGGTGCATCGATGATGTTTGTTAAAACATTGGATAATTTGAATATTGTTCTTACAGATACATCCAGGAAGTCGAATTCCATATTTCCAAACAAATGTTAGTATTTGTTTGTAATGGAGCAGTTTGTTATACATTTGCTGTCAACTTTCCAAGCATCTAAGACATTTTTGTACTGCTTGTCAATTCTTCGGAGCTTATCGTCATACCGTGATACTTAATTGAACCAACTAGCTCTAATTTATTTTACAGCCTTTTGTTGGTATATAGATATATTATTAAACTGGTTAAAAGATCCTTGGAGCTCTCTTATTGTTTCTTCATGGTGTGGTATTTTTCAAAAGCAAATATTGCGTTAGGAGTGTGGCCTCCCATACCCCGTCTCTTTCAGATCTACTATGGACATCCTTTAATCATTATTTAGAAAACTTAGTTTGGTATTTCGTAGTAAATTTCATAGACTAGTAGTTTTCTGGCGTAGCTAATTGCCCTTGGTTTTTCTTCTCCAAGTGTAAGAAATCTTTATAGACCTTAGCAGTAGCACAATATGTGTACATCAGTTTCCTCCTCTTCCTAACAGAATCGGCATAAGGTTTCTTTTGCCAGACCGATATTATATTGTATTGTATTTGTTAAGCCAACAATTCCCTGTTAATAAGGTTACTAGTACTCTAGTGTTTTTACTATTGTGGCTCAGTAGATGATCGATAAATTTTGATGATGGTCGTTTTAAGAACTCTTTGGCCTTTGTCTATCTTGGTGAATTTTCCACCATTTCCGAGATTATTTAACGTCCACTGTTTTGTGCATGTTCTGGTAGCTATCTTTGTGGCACCACAGAAGGGTTCTGGACTAATAAGAGCCAGTGAGGCTCTTTTTCGGGCTAGTGATTCAGCCTCTTCATTGTCATTATGTCCTCTGCGGCCTAGTACCCATGCTTCCAAATGTTCCCGCACAAGCTTTGAGTAAACCTGTATGATGAATTTGAGTGTTTTAAACGTCGCTAGACTGTGAGTATATGACATTGGTTTTTCCATTTTCCTCATGTCTTAATACCTATTTTGCACAGCGAATGTATTGCTGCTATTTCGACCTGGAATACTGTCGCATGTTTACCTAAGCTTAGCGAGATTCTTGTCTTTGGTTTGGCATTATATATTCCTACTCCTGAGCTATCGTGCTTACTTGCCTTTGAATATCGTTGAGCTGTTGAATGACTCTAGCTTACCGAATCTTTGGCCACCATACCACCGATCAGTAGGTCTCATGACTCTGGTATTGGGACATTTCTTTTTCTGCACAACCTTCTACATAAGTTAAATGCTTTTTTGGTGACTTTTGCAAGTGTTTATTCCATGTTAAACTGTGGTCAAAGATGACACGCAGCATTTGGCCAAACGAAATCTCTACTTATTTCAGTACTGGTGACTTTAGTTATGTCATTACCTTTCGTTTTGAAAAGTTAACTATTGTGGCTTTGTGAGGGTTTAGTGTTAGTTCCTCCTCTCTGCACCACTGGTCAACGATGTTTAGAGTAGTTTGTGTGCGCCAGATTATCGGCATACTCTAGGCCCTAGGCAGTAGAAATCTGCAAAAATTAGCCTTTTAATGAGTTCGTCCACTGGGACTGACTAAAGGAGAGATATGGACAATAGCCTGTTGAGAACAATTCAAGGTTAAATCGGTTGACCTTCTAGGCGATATGAATATTAACGATCACTGAGAGTTATTCCGTCTCGTATATATCTTTTAGTCTCTCTAGTGTTTTCAGCATGATTATAGATAAACATTAGTGTCATATCATTAATTCTTCCTACTTTAAGATGGTATATGACTTTTAACTTTTGCCACGCCACTGGTGTACGTCGCCAGGCAATTCATGCTTTAAAAATATGCGACACATATATGGAATTAAAGTTTCCTGTACCTTTTATAAATTAATGGGATGTATTCCATCTACTCTTGGGAATTTGTAGGGCTGAAATTTGTTTGTAGCCCATCTAATTTTGTACGACCTCGATATTTCTGTAGCTAACCTCTATTCCAAAGGAGTTGGTCTATTAGACCTTTTTTGAGGGCTGTATGCTGTTGCAGATATTATCTATGGCTGCAGATATTTAAATCAGAACAAAAATATTACACTGTATATTATGTTGTTTTGTTTTTTTCTGATTGATGTATTTTTTGTCAAATATATAATTTTGTAAAAGTCTTGTCAAGATATTTATTATTTTTATAAACTCCTCTGGATTAATCAATCCAATCCATTCCACCATCAGAAATAGGTTATGGTTGCCCAGGCGGTTGTGTTTTGATACCAGAGAAGTTGAATATATATATTTCCGAAGATATTTACTGTAGTGTGTTAAGCTAGACCAAAGGTAGGATCTATCTACTGCTAACGAAGTATTAGTGATGGCCGCACATGGAAACAGTTCACTTCCTTCAATCGACAAACTTGTTGGTGCTGATAATTATAAGAATTGGAAATTTGCCATGCAGATGTTTCTTAAACATGAAGATTTGTGGGAATATGTTAATGGTACACTTACACCAGGATCTGAAAAGTTTGATAAAAAGAAAGACGAGAAAACTATGGCCAAGATATGTTTAATGGTTTCTCCTAACCTTTATGTCCATGTATCTAGTGCCAAGGGAGCGAAAGAAGCTTGGGACAATTTAGCGAAGCTTTATGAACAAAAAGGTCTACTGGGTCGCCTGCGCCTAAGACAAAAACTTTTAAAATGCTCTTTAAGTGATTATCCTGACATGTCTTATATATCGGATGTAATGAATATTTCTCAAAAATTAGCAGACATCGATGCACCCGTTGCCGACGAAGATTTGGCTGCAGTTCTTCTAAATGGACTTCCAGAATCTTTTGAACCAATGATAATGGCATTAGATAATAGTGGCATCACGATCACTAGTGAAATGGTCAAAAGCAAACTACTGGCAGAAGGTTACAGAAGACAAGATAATAATCAATCTGAAAATGCATTAGTGGCAAAAAACTCTAGTTTTAATAAGGGAAAAAGATTTCCATTTAAATGTACCAAATGCAACAAAGTTGGTCATAAGAGAAAAGACTGTTATTCAAAGTCAACTCCTAAGCAGAACGAGAATAAACCACATAATTCAAACGCGTTATTTACCACATGTGATAAAGCTTTATCCGTTAAGTGTGAAAACCCTAATCGATGGTTTTTAGACTCTGGTGCAACGTGCCATATGACGTACTCAAAAGATTACTACGAACGTTTTGTAGAATGTAAATCAGAAATTAGTATGGCAAATAGTAACAAAAGTGCATCTATTGGTGTCGGTGACATACCGATTTACACTGATGGAGGTTTAAAAACAATAAAAGATGTAGCATATGTTCCTGACTTGGCAGTTAATTTGCTTTCTGTTTCAAAGATGGTAGATAAAGATTTAATCGTTGTTTTTAATGAACATGGCTGTAAAATTTATCACAAAGACAATTATAAGATTAATGGTCAAATTGTACTGAGCGGTTTGAGAAAAAACGGTATGTTTGAGCTCAAAGTACAAAATACATCAAATAATACTACGATGCTTACTCAAACTGATGCCATGTCAATAAATATGTGGCACAGACGCCTTGGACACTTAGGTAATAAAGGTATGCAACAAATCAAGAATTTAGTTACTGGTATTCAATATCCTGCTCACAACTTTGATCCATGCATTGCCTGTGCTGAGGGGAAGCAAGCTCGAGAACCATTTTCAAAGAAGAGAAGACCCAATCGACGACGAGCTGCTGATTTTCTTGAGATAATTCATTCCGATGTATGTGGGCCAATGGAAAAGAAATCATTGGGAGGCTCTATATACATGGTAACGTTTATTGATGACTATTCTAGAAAAATATTTGTGTATTTTATTCAACGCAAAGATGAAGTTTACAACAAATTTCTAGAATTTAAAGCACTTGCTGAAAATCAATCTAATAAGAAGATTAAAACTTTTAGATCCGATGGAGGCGGAGAATATGATAATCAAAAACTGAAAGAATACTTGACTTCCAGTGGTATTAAGTTTGAAACGTCGATGCCTTATTCTCCTCAGCAGAATTCTATAGCTGAAAGAGCTAACAGATCGATTTGTGAAATTGCGAGATCTATGATGATGGACAGTAAGTGCGATAAATCATTGTGGGCAGAAGCCTGTAACACCGCTGTTTATTTAAAAAATCGAAGTCCCCATGTAGCATTGAAGGGAAAAATCCCTGAAGAAATTTGGACAAACCGAGTACAAGATCTAAAACATCTGCGTGTATTTGGTTGTAAAGCCATGGTACAGGTTCCACGTCAGAAAAGGAGAAAGTGGGATGCTAAAAGTGTTGAACATACTTTTATTGGATACTGTGAAGACTCGACAGATAATAATTGCTACAAATTATTAACAAAAAACAATAAAGTCATCAGAGCTAGAGACGTGATCTTTTTTGAAACATTTTCTAAACAGAAAGACTTAACAGAAGAAAATTTTGTTCCTTTGGAAAATATTTTATCTCCTGAAGATCCAAATTCTGCAATTTCTAAATCTGAAGAAATGCCCGTCTCTGTGGATGATGTTGAAGAAGAAACAGCGGATGAGCATGTCGATAATACTACTGTTGAACCCGCCGAATTCGTTGAAGAGCCTAGGTATCCTGTTCGCATCAGAAATAGAAAAGAATTCCCTGATTTTGTAACTTTCCAAGTTAAAAGTGACTGCTTACCAATCGATCCAGTTAATGTGTCCGATGCACTCAGTAGAGCTGATGCTAACAAGTGGTATGAAGCTATGGAAGATGAATACAATTCTTTAATTAGCAATGAAACTTGGAAACTAGTTGATAAACCAGCAGATGGTTGTATTATACCCTGCAAGTGGGTATTTAAAGTAAAACTTGATGCTAGTGGTAATGTGACTAGATACAAAGCCCGATTAGTTGCTAAGGGATACAAACAAACCTACGGAATAGACTACGATGAAACCTTCGCTCCTGTAGTGCGAAAGGAAAGCTTAAGACTATTAATTGGTATAGCTGCTGAATATTATCTTAAAATAGATCACATGGATGTTAAAACAGCATTTCTTAATGGCGATCTTAAAGAAATAGTATACATGAGTCAACCAGAAAATTTTGTTAATGAAGAAAACTCCAGAAAGGTATGTTTACTGAAGAAATCCTTATATGGTTTGAAACAAGCTGCTAGGTGTTGGAACTGCAAAATTCATGAACATTTATTAGGCATAGGCTATAAACAATCACAATTTGAACCCTGTATATATCATAATCTGCAAAATGGTACTATAATGATTATAGCCCTATACGTTGATGATTTGATAATTTTGTATAACAATATGGAAGAAAAAGAACAACTCAAGAAACAGCTAACTACTAGTTTTAAAATGGAGGATTTAGGTAACATTAAATATTGCTTAGGCATAGAAATTATCAAGCAAGGGGAAGAGATTAGGTTAAACCAGAGAAAATATATATTGGATCTACTTGAGAAATTTCGTATGCAAGATGCTAAAGTAGCTCGTACACCTATAGAAACGAAACTGAAACTCATAGGTGGAAATAAAAATGGTGAATTACCTGATGTACCCTACCAAAGCTTAATGGGTGCTTTAATGTATTTGTCTACATGTACACGCCCAGACATTTCTTTCGCCGTTAGTGTACTTAGCCAATTTAATACCAATTATACCATGGAATTGTGGCAACATGGAAAAAGAATACTTCGTTATTTGAAAGGAACCCTAAATAAGAGTTTGGTATTCAAACCTTCAAGAAAAACACTTACTGGTTTTGTTGATGCAGATTGGGGTGGAAGCGACTTAGATAGACATTCTTACACTGGATTTATTTTTAATTATGGTAATGGACCAATTTCATGGAGTAGCAGAAAACAGCGATGTGTATCTTTATCGAGCACAGAAGCAGAATATGTTGCTCTTTCAGAAGGAGCCAAGGAATGTATTTTCTTAAAAAATTTATTGAAAGAACTTTGTGCAGAAGATGGAGTTGTAACGGTATACAATGATAACCAAAGTGCTATTAGCATGTCTGCTAATGCTACTAATCACAATCGCACAAAACACATCGATGTACGTTATCATTTTATACGTACCTGTATTTCTAATGAAGAATTTATTATTAAATACATGCCAACCACAGAGATGCCCGCTGATGTTATGACAAAAGGTCTACCATTAATAAAACACGAGAAGTGCCTTAAAAGTATTGGCATGATTTAAGAAGATGTTGCATTGTTGTAAAGTTATTTTATATTTTTGTTTTTCTTTAGGGGAAGTGTTGCAGATATTATCTATGGCTGCAGATATTTAAATCAGAACAAAAATATTACACTGTATATTATGTTGTTTTGTTTTTTTCTGATTGATGTATTTTTTGTCAAATATATAATTTTGTAAAAGTCTTGTCAAGATATTTATTATTTTTATAAACTCCTCTGGATTAATCAATCCAATCCATTCCACCATCAGCAATATATGCTACTATCAGGTCTAACAAGATTTCTGTGTCTGGAAAGTGTTCTGCTGTGAGCTTTGTTAACGTTTTCTCGAAGGTTTTTGTATCATATTTCTTGAGAAATCCTACTTGGTTTGCTGTACCCTCTGTAGCTAGAACTTTGTGGATTCTAGAGCATGTGTGTGTTTCAGATAATTCCTTACAGCACTTCCTACACGATTGTCTTTTAGCCTTTCTTATCTCCTTCGAGGTGTGGTAATTATACAAATCTAATCCCTTTATGGTTTGTGCACGATTATTTGTCTGACACATGCCATTCTGAAATGTTGTCACTTGCTTTACTCGAGCACAAAGTCATCTAGAACTTCTTTTATTGTCGCCGTGACAAAAGTTGGTATGATACCTGTATCAGAAATTACTAAACTTCTACTGGCTTACCATAATGTACGTACATAAAATAAGAGACTACAACGTGTAATTACTAGTTTATTGCACATTAATAGTACGAAAATTTAACATTTATAAAATTTTTATCATTATTAACAAACGTCTACAAGAAGTCAAGAATCCTTACAAATTTCCGACTATATATGTGAATATGTAGTAGTAGCAGTAATAAAAATTTTTTCTGGAAGACTGCACTGTAGTGCTAAGCGGTTTTAAATTGTATGTAGGTATGAGACAAAACGCTTAGATTCTCGTTGAGTCCGTGCCAAGAGATAAATCTTTCCTACATATCCGATTATGAGCGCTTCTACAGAAGCTGAGAATGCATCCCCTCCGCACAGTCTAGAATATTCCATCCACCACATTAAATAATTGTCACTCCAAGCGTAAATAGGTGGGCTATAGTTGTGCTGGGGTTAGAATTACACGTGATAATGTATGCATATGTGATCAAAGAAGGGAACTTATTGTAATGACACGATGTATACTTACGACATTATTATTTCGAATCAATATCACTGGCCTGATTTTTGAATCAAAATAACCCATACACTCATCTTTTAATATACAAAATATAAAAGCGTTGTTTGGTTTAGGTTTTTTTTACTACCGTGGTTCGTAGTCTAGTTGATTTCCAGAGTTTGGAATATTAAATTTTAATTCAAACATTAGCGACTTATACAAGGGGTCGTTTTTATATTCCCGGGCTAGGCATAGAAAGAAAAGACTAAAATTAATTTTTCCTACGATTGCTATTATAGTACGAGATCCCGCTGCAAAATCACTACGTTCATTAAGTTTTGAGTGAAACACAAATTTTTACATGATTTTATGAATAGGAGAATACACTGATAACACCGCAGCCAGTCAAAAGTGGCCGCAAGTAATTTTAATTAAATTAATGTTATTATTCCAAAAAAAATTCGTTTACTTCTCTTTAAAATAAAATATCATCCACATCATAACAATGCATGTAAAGAATTCTAAAATCCTTAAGTGCCGTTCCATACTCGGCCGCAACTACCTCGCAGCCAGGTGTAAGCAGGTAATATTTTGATCTATCTATACGTTTGTGACTTACACGAATATTTTTTATATCAAATTAAAGCTAATTTTTTTTCTAACATGATGATATATTGCTGCCTATGAAAAAATAGCCGCAAATTAGGAGTGCCATCAGTTAAAAACGCGAGATATCTGAGATCAAATGAGAGAGAGTTATTGCGCAACGCCACTTGTTAGATGAGGATAGTGAATGCCAACTGTGTGAGTATTTGAAGCTATTGCTATTGTCGACGCATGCGCAATAGTTTCAAATACTCACACAGTTGGCATTCACCATCCTCATCTGACAAGTGGCGTTGCGCGCTAACTTTCTCTCTCATTTTATCTCAGATATCTCGCGTTTTTAACTGATGGCACTCCTAATTTGCGGCTATTTTTTCATAGGCAGTAATATATCATCATGTTAGAAAAAAAATTAGCTTTAATTTGATATAAAAAACATCCGTTTAAGTCACGAACGTATAGATAGATCAAAATATTACCTGCTTACATCTGGCTGCGAGGTAGTTGCGGCCGAGTATGGAACGGCACTTAAGGATTTTAGAATTCTTTACATGCATTGTTATGATGTGGATGATATTTTATTTTAAAGAGAAGTAAACGAAATTTTTTTTGGAATATTAATTAACATTAATTTAATTAAAATTACTTGCGGCCACTTTTGACTGGCTGCGGTGTTGTCAGTGTATTCTCCTATTCATAAAATCATGTAAAAATTTGTGTTTCACTCAAAACTTAATGAACGTAGTGATTTTGCAGCGGGATCTTAGACTATTATACAAAGTTGCATTTTTCTTACAGCTTATTTGCGTAGCAACTTATTAATTTCTCATACTGTGAGAAATCATTTATAATGGCTTCCCTCTTAAATCAACTAAAAAATACTTAGTTAATAAATATAATAAATTAATATAATTATCTCTTATTTTAATTTGGTTTTTATTAATAATAAAGAAATATTTTATTACATCGCTACAGAATGAATATTGGTTACCTCTGTTTGCAATTGATGAATTCGACGACACTGTTAACAATTTTTATCATATTTTTACTTTCCTGTCTGTGTACAGATAAAGAAAGTGTAGAAATCATGATTTTTTTTTACCTTGAGTTTTCGATAAATTTTTACGTTTTGCGGTCACCTGAATCTGTTTTGACTATTTTCGTGATTATGATGTGTATTTGTGGGTGCACTTGGAGAAAAAAAATCTTTAAAAAAAGTTACTTGTGCAATATTATTCTCTATATTTTTTGTAATACACATAAATTTAACAAAAAGTGTAGAATTCAAATTGTTTGCAATATCGATCTCTATAATTTTCGTTTTATACATGATTTCTCTAAAATGGACCGTAATGGAAAAATTTGAGGAAAAGTGTAAAGTTTTAATTTTTCAATATTTTCGTTGGCAATGAATATATAAAAAAAAATTTAAGTATTCTTCTGAACATTTACACCGGAAAAAGCCTGTTTTTAACTGGATAGGAAAATCATGTGTTGGACACATCAGATTTTTTATATATTATTTTGACAGCAAAATAAAACTATGTATTCTATCTACAATATATGAAATCATGAATAATGGATTAAATTTAAATATTTTATGTCGAAAACAATGCAAATATTATTTAAAAAACCACCTATACATTTTTCATAAATTGGCAGGCTTGGCGACTACTATTTTTTCGAATCAAAACAGCGTCCAAGATGGAAGGCTATATCGCATTTATTGTTTGACAGGTCGTTGTAATGCCTAGATAGATAGATAGATAGGTAAATTTATTGATCTTTTTGTATCATTTACATGACATAAGACAAGTCACAAACATAGTATACTCATAAGGTACAATAAGTTGATTAATAATAAGCTAAAAAATTATCTTGATAAAAACATTAATGGTTATCAAACATTTAGTACAAAATAAAATTACAAAAAAAAGAATATAGAATAAAATTACGAGACTGCTAAATTATTATTAAAATGTAAAGTGTACAAAATACAGAAATTAGGTGTCATTCCAGCCAGTAAATTCGTCTAGAGAATAAAAACAATTTTGAGTTAAAAACAACTTTAAACTGGTCTTGAATTTGTTAAAGTATCTTATTTCTTTTATTGAGTCTGGTAGAACATTAAAATTGAACGTAGTTTGCTGTCAATCGGCTTTGCTACTTGATATTGTAAACTTTGTCTCAAAAATAATCATTATAAATATTATTCCAAAATTATACAATTTCAAAATTGTATAGCATCACTCTCCTGTCAATATCGACTATATTCCAATACAATATTACCTTGTTAAATGGAGTTATATAAATAAATAAACATAAATAATAGTCCAACTGACACCAAACATAAATATATCGCGCCAAGCTTATAGAGGGTGCGCATTAATTATTTTTGATCTGCTCTCAGGCTACTTTGATTTACATAATTCCTACTTGAACGGTAAAAATTGAAGCGGATAAAGGTAAAGTGAAACACAAAAAAAGCTGTAAGAGCCATGGTGAATTTTTAATTGCTTCATTTACTCAGAACCAGAGTGGATAAAGTATGCAAATTCGTAATAATAGATGCAATGGGCTGTTTAAGAAGATACTATCTAATAAAAGCGGTTATTTTACCTGTTTAAATAGTTTTTTGAAAGTCCATTTCAGCATATATTATGTGAGATATTCTTGTTTCGAATACTTTTAATATCTTGTTATTATTCATAAGAAGTTTTAGTGCTACATTTTATGTATTTGCATAAGTTAAAAACAGATAATGACACGTTAGTAATGAAGCGTTTTATAAATGTAACTCACAAATCAACTTTATTTTTAATCAAACATCATATAAAATTTAATAGGTTATCCAATGTACCATATTTATATAGATTCATCCACCTTTTATTTATTGGAAATTCTAATGTTGCAACCAGTGGCGGCTCGTGGTAATTTAAAATAATATAATAAAATAATTTTATCATTTGTAAGTTCGGTACAAAACTTAGTACAAGAGCCAATATCGCTGTTTTTTTATTATTTGAGTTTGTACTAAGTGTAGTTACTATTATCAACTTCAACTTCAACTTCAAGCACTAAAACTATTAATAAATGAATATTTTAGTTAGTGTAATATTTGAATATTTGTTTTGTTTTTAATACGTTGAAAACCATCTACAGGGTGTTAAAAAAGAAGTGTCACAAAATAAAACGGGGGGTAGTATGGGCCAAAATATTCAGAAAAGTCTTAATAAACATATGTCCGCAAATGAATGGTTTCAGAGATACGGAGTGTTTTGTGTTTTGTATCATTTTTTGATTATCTTTTTTCATTCTCAAAAACTTTCTTTTCTTATCGGAGTCTACCGATGTTTTTTCATAGATACTATTTGCAGTTATTATTTTGTTGTGGGTGAATAATTTTATAAATTTTCGTTATGCCTGTTTACACTAATATTGAATTAGCTGACATGCATTTTATGTACGGTCGTGCAAATGGCAATGCATTGAAATGAGGGAGGGCACTTTGAACATCTCATTTAACTCTATGTTGTTGTTGATTGTTTATAAATATCATTGTTTTTTTATAATAATAAAAAATTGTTATAAACACAAAATGGTCCGTATCTCCGAAACCGTTAATTTGCGGTCATATATTTATTAAGACTTTTCTGCTTATTTTGGGTCATACTATTGACCATTTCATTTTGTGACACTTTTTTTTAACACCCTGTATAAATACTATTAGTTAGTAAACTGACTTTTCTTCATAATTTGAGATTATTTTTAAATATATATCAGGTTATGTCATAGAAATAATATAGAAGACCAATATAAACATAACATTTAAGCAGAAATTGAAACCTACTGTGCATAAAAACGCGTCTCTGCGCCTGACATCGCAAAATAGTGTGTCTAGAAGCTTGCGCAATATGCATGACTTGTCCCTGTAGTGTTGCCAAATATATTAAACATACCTAACAGAAAATTTAAATTATATGATTTAAACAGTTTATATCTACGAAATATCGCCACAAAATAACTTATAAACATTTAAATAATCAACTAATAATATTTATGTGTAATTACATTCCCAAAAATATATACAAATACCGTATTAATGACATTAATACCGTATTTTTAATGTTCAATAAGCGATTCACCTACAAATTCAATATTGACCTGGCAATAGCACTAAAATCCGGTGTTTCAAGGCTATATGACGCTGCCCTTACAGGACCGTTTGTAGTTTATTAATTATGCCGCGTTTGAGAATCCACATCGGATGCATCTGAGATGTAGTAGTAGTAGTAGTAAATCTTTGATCACGTGATTCAGTATACGTAAATGTAATGGGACAGATGTGTCCGATGTGGATAAAAAACGCTAGAGATGTAAAAAATGCATCCGATGTGGATTCTCAAACGCGGCATTAATTACATGATGAAAGTGGCATTTTATTTTTAGTTTTGTGTAGTGTTTAGTCAAATCCTAGGTACACTAAAAGACATTTTTACATTGGCTAATGAAAATGTAATCAATGTATTAGGCAGCTGTTATATTTATTACAAGATTTATGTCTGCAAATCTAAACCTACCTAAGAATTATAATTATGAAAATGTAATCAATGTATTAGGCAGCTGTTATATTTATTACAAGATTTATGTCTGCAAATCTAAACCTACCTAAGAATTATAATTATGTAAATAGAGAGCTGTATATTTATATACAGGCTGCCCAGCGACGGGGAGACATTATCGATATCGGTTTTAAGGCATTTTAAAACATAAACCCGATCTCAACAATCTTAGGAACTCTTCTGTCACTCGATATTTTAATCGGTACTTCCTCTTCGCTTTTTGGCTGGCACAACAATTATTTACATTTCTTCATTCCTTACCGCGTTCGAACCAGTAAGGTTTAAAGAAATTTAAAAAAAAAACCTACTTTAAAAATAAAGATGTTAATGATTTTCTTATGGATCCCATCTTCAGATCTTGACTTAATGTATATAAAACTGTTTCCTTTTCTAACAAAAAGAATCCTAGAAATCGGGCAACGTGGTAAAGAATTATCTCTCAACGTACTTAAAAAAATATTTCAACGAATTAAGAATATCCTACCATTTTGAAGTATGTTAAAAAAAATTGTTAATAAAGTGAAAAGTAGGGCATGAACATATATTATAAAGTATATAAAATGATAGATAAATCCAGTTTAGAAGGTATTATAAATAAACTGTGGAAATATCGAGAATCTCGATTTTGAATCGGAAAAATATTCTACGCAATTTAGTATGAAAGCTAATCAAAATGAAACACATGAACGACAAACTGTTATTGACAACTTTCTTCAAACGTTTTCTATTTTTCCGAAAACTAACTAGATAGTTCGAAAATCATTTCCTTCGTTAAAACGCCTCTTGTTCCGAAAAAGGTACACGCCTGTCAACATTCATCGTTCATTAAAAAAGTGGTAGATACAAAACGCTTCGTATTGTAAGGCCAAAATATATTTAGAAATCGAAATAGTCATATAAACAAAAAAATCATATGAGTGAGATAACTACCAAATTAATGATTTACAAGTTTATTCCTATTATTTATAAAATAGGTTTGCAATGTGCTGGTGTGGAATGTTATCATCGACTAAAAACTTTAAATCTTTGTATTAAATTGATCGAAAACAAACTATAAATTGGTTTAGGCTATATAGAATGTTTCTAGTAAGCAGCAACTAATTTTTATTATGGAACCGAAAGACCCTTTTAAAAGGGTTCAAAATTAAAATAAAATATGTACCAAGTAAATGTAGTAGTATTTTTTAATTTTTTAATTTATATTGAAAATGGTAACATGAAAGGTTTTCTGTCTAACGACTCATAGTCTCGGCTGACAAAATGTAAAAAAATATCGAACATAATATTCCTGGGCCCTATTTTGCACTCCCCAGATTAAATTTAGTTGTTGCAAATGATATTATCAAATAAGATGTCAAATCACAAGCAAAATCTCGTGACTACAGTACTAATGATTGCCTGTTTGGAAAAGTGAAAAGTATCTTTGTTTGTAAATATTTACATGCATAGTTATATTTAAATGCGCGAGTGTAATGTTAAGTATAAACAAAATCCGCCCATTATGTATATTCGTTTAGTTACCGACCCTAGTAGATAGGCAATTTGTTATTGTTTTAAGTTTTACCGTAGGGAGAGAGAAAATCAATATTAGGATAAATGGTCCAGCTCCTTTCTGGTTACGTAGGTACCTAAAAAGTATTTTAGTTTTTGGTTAAGTAATTAATTATTGTAACAGTGATTTTCTTGTGATAGTACCTAATTTAGATTGTGGATTAAAGTTTTTGTATATAATTTCGCTGTTTAATAATAAACGTAGTCAAAACCGGAGCACGTGGTTTTTCTGGAAAGTATTTTTAAAATCACAAGCAAAATCTCATGACTACTGTACTAATGATTGCCGAAAATTAACTAATTCATATTTTATGCCATATCTTTCTTAATAAGGACTGTCAGAACCATATTTACCTTAACTTGAAATTTTTTTAATCGTTTTTTGTATAGAATCATCTCTAAAAATGTATGATTGAAATGTGTGAACTATTTGTTCGATCAATAAAAAACTTGCACCGGTCCTGTTCGCGCCAGCACCGTTATACGCATGAGCTCCGACACACTATTTTCTCCTTATGGTTTCATTTTTGATATATGGAATCGGCTTTCTATACTATTTCTATGGGTTATGTAGAAAGCTTGACATTGATTTTTGTGTAAAAAATATTATATGAAACTTTACCTACCATTTTTCAGTTTTTATTGTAAGTTTTACCATTTTCACAATTTGTCACGGATGTCAAATAAAATATATATTTTTAAATACCTTTTATTGGCAAATAAAATAGAACTAAAATGTTTTAAATGTTTATTTTATAAGATCAGTCCCATCACAATACCTAATATTACACAGATTCAAACTAGAATAAAGATATATAATGCCTGGCATTCTAAATGATACTCTTTGTAGTTTAACAGACCAGATTGTTTTCACAATCAATAGGCCTCATCTCCTTAAAGAGCTTAATTTTTAGTAAAAATTTCATGTTGATATCGCTTTTCATTTTTGATTTTTTTTTTAATTTCAACCCCCCTTAAATCCCCCATATTTAATCAGATTTTTTTTTTATAAATAAAGGGTATTTTCTCCTTTTAGAGCTTGATGTTTGCTAAAAATTTCAAGTTGACATCATTTTTCCTTTTTAATATTTTAATCCCCCTTAACTCCCTAATATATTCATATTTTTTTCAATACCAGTAGGCTTTATCTTCTATAAAGCTTCATTTTTACTAAAAATTTCATGTTGATATTGCTTTTCGTTTTAAACTTAGGATTTTTTTAATTTCAACCCATCTTAACCCCCTATTTTTAATCAGATTTGTTAAAAATCAATAGGCTTTGTCCCCTTATAGAGCTTGATTTTTGCTTACAATTTTCAAGTCATTTCTCGTTTTTGACTTATCGTGCAGACAAAAAACGTGACATCGGACAGACGGACAAAGTAAAGCTATAATACTCTTTACAGAATACTGTATAAAGAGTATAAAAAAAATATATAAGGTAAAATAAACAATTTAAAAAGGTCAACAATAATATTCAACTTCTTTTATCAAAGGATACTAAAAGTTTGAAATAGCAGCACATAATTGAACATTTAGTGTGCACTAAAATAGTGAGATACACATCGTAAAATGTTATCGCACTTAATTCTACATATGACCCTTTCTAAGTGTATTTCACAACACATTCCAAAGTATTCTTGCTCTCACTAATGTCCTACGCTCATGGCTGACTTTTGCATGTCCAAGTTTACTAAAAAATAATGTGTTTTAATAAATAACAGAATAATAGTATTTTGTCTAAATAGGTAAATCGGCTTCATCTGTATTTTCAAATTATTAATATATACTTATAGGATTGATAACCCAGAGCATGTAGATATGTGGGATGTGACTTGTTACGTGCCTAATCAAAATCAAAATTTGTTTGATACTTATTGCTCTTTTCGAAACATACTTTATTACCAACTGTAAACTAATTTACCAGGTTTGTATGCACAAAATCTAAACTAGAGGGTAACACGATTGATAATTACAGGCAAAAATAACTTATGAACTATTTAAATGTACATACCATTTCTTAGTTTTTCATTATGAGTAGGTATATTAAATTTAACTGGTTGATCCATTTTTCCGATTCAGACTGTTAAAGTGAAAAACCATTTGTGTCTTTATCTTTATCAAACGTTTATTTTTGTATTTCCATAATGATGTAGTTACCTTATTAGAACAAATAAATTTTTCCTTTTAGCGGGTTTTTTGTTTACTTCTTACTTCATAGTATTTACAGTTTGATACAAAATAGACCATTTTGAAGTGGTCCTAGAATTAGACACTGAAACAAAATATAAAACAAATTAGATTCGTAAAACTTTATTATGGTTAAATAAAACAACAACTTTAAAAATAAATGCCTTAAAGAAATTTTTCTAAATAAAATAATCTTAGTTTTATTCAGGATGAAAGATAATTATTGTCATTCACCGTGGTTTTATGAGTTTCATTTTCATAGTAGATGAATGACAGATCTTATACTTCGTGAATGACAGTATGACAGAAGACCGAATGACAGTTTGTTTGATTTGGTACAGTGTTGCCAGAATATGTTTTTGTTATGTACCAGATTTGTCTAAAAAATGTACTAGATTCCTTAAATGTACCAGATTTTTCGAATTCTACTTGCAGTGACGTCTAAATTTATTAAAGAGTAAAAAAAGGAGGGTCTCTATTGATAATGAACCCAAACAAGGAACACAATATTTATATAATTTTCACGTGAACACTGATGCACGCAGAATGTACTACATCTAGTACAATAATTGTGAATTGTACTAGACTGGCAACACTGGTTTGGCAACCTTGTTTGTGAGCGGCGCGCCAATTAATGTGTTCTTTGACAGTTTGAAGGATTTGTTGGCGTGTTGTCTTCTCTATTTAGCTAAATGTATTAGCCAAATCGTCTCACTCGTGTTAGGCTCACTCATTATAATGCGCTACAGACACGGTATACTTAGGTATATTGTGCCACAGAGACGCGATCAGCCAGAGAGCAATGATATACCAAAAAATATAGATTAACACGTATGAAAACAAAAATATTAAAATTAAATTTATATTTTTATGTTATTTATGTAATTTTAAAATAATGTGTTTTTATGAAATTGAACTGGGTGTTCACTGCACAAATGAACCAATGGAGAAACCGCCTCTGGTTGCAACCCTGGTATGTCCTTATTTAAATTTCACTACTCTTTTATAATGCACTGTAATTTGAAATAAAAACAAATAAAAATATTGGTTCTTAAAACTTTTTTTTCAGGCAGGTAGATATCTATTCATCAAACAAGTCTAATAGGTAAATTTGTAAACTCGATTTAACAGCTGACCTATCTCAACTTAATCCCTTTTAGTTATGCCTCATCATTCTCCTAATATTTACTTAGGAAGATACACTTGGGCTAGTTTGTTTATTTTCAGTTACACACAACACCACTGTGTCAAAATTTTGAAATTAATTTGTTGTGATAAATAATAAATCAGTGTTTCTTCTGGGTCAAACTTAAAAGGCGTATTTATTTGATTGTCGAAACAAAACAAAAATGTCGATATTTTAATTATTATAACGTATTTAATGATTAATTATTAACTTTTTCTTTATTTCTAGGTAAGTATCTACTACATCATCATATTACTGTTGATGGTAAGTTTCATTTTTATATTTTCAGAGATTTAATTCACTTAAAATTTATTAACCTTTTATTTTTTGTACTTAAAAACGCGATTTAAAAAACCCTGTTCGTACTTTTTGTACTCCAACTTGCCTTTGCCCCACGAAATTAATTGGCCAATCCTTGCTGCCTTCAAATGATGATCAGCAGTTCCTCGTTCTCCGTATCAGCATGGTTTAGTTCTACATGGTCGGATGAATCTCCACTTTCTTTGTTAAAAACTAACCAGCTCGCCTCTCGCCTCACATTTTACGCCTCAGTTACTGAATTTCGGTTTGGATTTTGAATTATTTAAGCTGCAAGCTATGGTGGAGACTTGGGACTGGTCAGTTGCTGTCCCTTATTAATTTAGTTTAGTTTCGTCATGTTTCTTCTAAAGCTTTTTTAACGAAGTCTTTGATGATAGTTTAAAAGGCCGAAAGCGCTCAGACGAATTATTTTATGGAGTTTTATTAAATAAAACTCAATATTTACACGCTTTAAATACCTTCTCGCTTCATTTCTTACTATTTAATTTATTTATATTTAAATGCTTAACTCTAATCTAATTATTGTATCTAATAATTGGAATGTCTATCTTCAACTGTATCTCGGCTTTTACTGTAACTCAGCTCATTTATATAAAATTATGTATTCTCTAGATTATTCTCGCTACCACCATTTATTAGACTGGTGCCTCCGACAATTTCTCGAATATGTATTTACCAAATTCGTCGTTTTAGTGTATTCTATGAATGATTTACTACGACTAGCCTACGGGGTAGTACCGGGGGGGGTTGACTTATTTCTTTAAATATTTTTGACACTCGGACAAGTGGGACCTTAAAAACCAGAACAAGGGAGTGAGGGATTAGGGTATGACCGGATTGGAAATGGCTCACATTACAATAATTATTTTTAATTAAACTAACCAGTAACAATTTTTAATGTAACTAAAACTTATATTTTTCCATTGACCAGAAGTATTTTTAAATCACTATACAATAATGAAAACTATTTTGTTGATATAACAAAAGAGAGTCGGCGATCAATTTTTGATATAGGGAAGTTCTTCCGGTTGCTCCTAAAAATTTATTAAAATAAAAAAAAAATATAAATTTGTCAAAGAAACAGTGTAAATAATTTTTTCTAATTTTGGCGTAAAAGTGCCAAACTGATCCAATTTACGCAATCAGTTACATAATATTGAATAATATGAAACTGGTTTCAAAATAGCTATTTATAAAACCAGTTGCGAAACGCCTATTTTATGTAACGAGTGAATATTTGCAGGACGAGCAGAGCGAGGTCCCGCAATATGAACGCATTAAAAAACTACTGACTTCTAGGCAGCCAATATTACTACTTTCTTGTATTGTTAATTGCATGTGCATCATTTTATTAACACAACAAATTAATTATTATTTATTCTCAGCAACTTATAGTGTTTATATGGCTTATTAAACTAATTTGATTTTTAAAAAAGTGGGTTATTTTCTCGTGTCTTGTGTTTTAATTATTTTGTGCAGATTTAGAATGAAAAATAAAGACAAAAACAACATTATTTCTAGCTTGTAAGTTTAAGCAAATTCTATTTTTATAAGTCAATCTTGATATACACTTTCAAGAATAATGTATATTATTGATTTTAAAACCAAAAAAGGTTTATTTTTATTTGTTTTCTTTTCGCAACTAGTGATATAATAAATTTTTCTAAACCAGTTTCATATTGTTTAGATCATTTTAAGACTTGCTGCGATAACAAAAACTGTCACTTTATATGTCAAAATTAGAAAAAATACTTTTTCCAACTGTGAAAAATATAAAGTGATAGTTTTTACTTTCCTGGGAAAGTATAGGAATCATGATTTTTTTCGACTTCAAAACATAAACTCTAAAAATCTGATGTGTCCAACACATGACTTTCCTATCTAGTTATTACAGGCTTTTTCCGGTTATTTTGTACAACCTATTGCAGCATCTCTATAAATGTTTAGAGGATAAACTAAATATATACATTGTCCACATACATCTACCGCGAAACATTTTTCTATAGATATTCATTGAAAATGAAAATACTGAAAAATTTAAATTTAGCACTTTTCCTACAATTTTTCCATTACGGTCCATTTAAAAAAAATCATGTATGAACAAATATTATAGAGATCGATATCGCAAACAATTTTCATAAAAAATCAGAATTTTGCACATTTTGTCAAATTTTTCGAATACGGACCATTTCAGGAAATTTTTACATAAAGCAAAAATTATAGATATTAATATTAGAAGTAACTTTTATTTGAACAATTTTTTTCTCCAAACATAAATAACAGATATATTCCATAAAATATAAAAACGGCCTCCCATAAAGTACCCCCCCCCCCCCAGATGTTCCGACTTTGTCCAAAATCTAATCATTTCACGTCAGGCCGAAATAAAACTTAAGTTTAAAATTTAATGTTTTTTTCTTTATCCGTTTTTGAGTTTTCTTCAAATTTCGAAATTTACACATTTTCTCAAATATCTCGAATACGGTCCATTTTAGAGAAATTATGTATAAGATAAAAATTATAGAGAATTATATTACAAACAACTTTTGTTTGAACAATTTTTATAAAAAAAAATATTTTTTTACATTTTGTCAAATTTCGCGAATACGGACCATTTTAGGAAAATTTTGTATATAACAAAAATTATAGATAATAAAATAAGAAGTAACTTTCATTTGAAGAATTTTCTTACCCAAACGTAAATAACAGATATATTCCATAAAATATAAAAATGACCACCTATAAAGTACCCCCCCAGATGTTCCGACTCTGCCCAAAATCTAATCAGCTGGAACAAAGCTTAAGTTTAAAATTTGGTGTTTTTCCGTGTATCGGTTCATGAGTTATGCGTTATACAGACACACACACACACACACACAGACACACACACACACACACACACACACACACACACACACACACACACACTCACACACACACACACACTCACACACACACACACACACACACACACACACACACACACACACACACACACACACACACACACACACACACACACACACACACACACACACACACACACACACACACACACACACACACACACACACACACACACACACACACACACACACACACACACACACACACACACACACACACACACACACACACACACACACACACACACACACACACACACACACACACACACACACACACACACACACACACACACACACACACACAGACATCATCGCGAAAATAGTCAAAACGGATTCACGGGACCTCAAAACGTAAAAATCCGTCGAAAACTCGAGGTCGAAAAAAATCATGATTCCTATACTTTCCTTATATCTGTATACAGATAGGAAAGTAAAAAATAAAGTATAAAATATAAATATTATTAACTGAATACTACAAAATAAATTCTAAAAAATAAATTTCATACATTAAAAAAGTAAAATTATAATAATCGACAGTACAGTACAGTATGATTAGAGCTGGTATCTACACTGCAACGCAAAATTAACCGGACACTAAGTGTATTTTAAATAAAATTAAAAAGTATTAGAAAAACTTAAATTTCAATAAAAAAAATTTTATTGTATATTCAATAACAAACCCTAAAATAAAAAACAAGTTCCAAAATATTTATAAAATTTTTGTATTCCTGAATATACAATTAACGGGTATTTTTCTGATTGAAATCATAATATAATTCTAAGATTTAGATATCAAAATCGAGTATTCCCTCCTCGAGCTCGTATAACAGCTCTCATCCTTTCTGGCATAGACTGGACCAAAGCAGCAATCTCGTTTTGCGGTATTTGTTCCCACTCATTTACCAGCGCCTGTTCTAACGCTACCACAGTTTCAAACTCGCCATAATTTTGTCTAAGTCTTCTTCCCAAGTTGTCCCACAAATGCTCTATGGGGTTAAGGTCTGGGCTTCTAGGAGGCCAGTCTAGTATCTGAATACCAACATCTGTAAAGTATTTATAGTTACCCTGGCTATGAGCGGCCGAGCATTATCTTGCATTAGAAGAAAATTTTCACCTACAAAATGCATATAAGGTCCCACATGTTCTTCCAGACATTCCCTAATGTACCTATCAGCATTAAGGCCAGCTCCCCCTAACATAACTAGACCTGTATGTGCTTCCAAAGAAATGCCGCCCCATACCATTGCACCTCCACCACCAAACTGTACTCTAGGAGAGAAACAACATTGGTCATAGCATTCTCCAGGCCTCCTCCATACTCTTTGGCGACCATCAGGTGAGTATCTCGTAAAACGAGACTCATCTGTAAAAAGAACGTTTCACCAATCTTTCATATCCCAATCTGCATGAGCACGAGAGAATTCTAAATGTTGTCTTCGATGAGCTGCATCCAGTAAAGGGCCTGTGGCAGGTACATAAGACGATAAATTTTGTTCGCTTAATCTTCTAAGTACAGTATCAGGTGAAACTATGGTTCCATGAACATCTGCCAGTCTCTTGGTCAAAGCTGCAGCAGTTACTGTTCGCTCTCGAAGCACTTGAAGTTTCAGAAATCGATCTTCAATGGCGTTTGTTACCCTTGGTCTTCCCTGTCCAGGTCTTCTGAAGTAAGAACCAGTTTTTCTAAATCTTCGTAATGCACCAGATATTGTACTTCGCGGAACGCCAAGCATTTCTTCGATATAACGAATGGAACGACCATCATTGTGTAAGGCAACAGCTAGCGCTACTTGATCTGGCCTCATTTTAAATTATTCTTGATAAAATTACTTTTCTTTCCCAAAGGAGCAGCCAAACACACCAAAAAGACATCAATCAATTTAACAAGCATTATTTTGTAAGTAAATATTCGATTATCGAGAACTCCTTAACAAAAACTTTCTCTTCAGCCACAAAAACTGACAAACTTTTAAAAACAAATGGATAAAGGCAACTTATATTTTGATAAATATATTTAATTATTATACAGGGCAATTCAACAAAACTAAAAGGAGAAAACTTTGAAATTTCACGTGTCCGGTTAATTTTGGGGTGCAGTGTATTATGGAGGAGAATTACAAAGAAAAATTCCAAAACAGTTTCACATTTCATTCACATTCTTTAATATTATATCCTCTACTTCATCACTCTAACCAAAACAATTTAAATAGAAAAAGTGCAAAGTAACATTATTCAGTAACATTATTGTATTACTTTTGATTATGCATTGTAAAGTGTGACACTTCATCTGAAAACTAATTTATATTAGTATTTTAATGCATAACATGAAACCCGATCTTAAATAATTGAAAAACCTTTCAGAGCTCGATCTTTAATCGTAATCAACCAAAATAACAAATTTATGCTAGGCATTAAATTATTAATGAAATTAGCTTTCCAGTAAAGTGTCACACTTTACAATACATAACAGTTTTTTTCTCTAGAGGGCGCTAAATTCAAAAGATGTGCAATGGACAGTACAAATATAAAATTTGAATTATTAAACATAGTGAAAATAAAATTAATGGTGGTATATTATTTTCTTCAATTCGTATCCCAAAAAAAAATATTAATAAAATTTAATAATATAATTAGAATAATAAGAAGAGCAGAAATTAGTATTAATACTTTATCAATCCAAGCAAAGTTCTTATTAATTTATTAAGGATTTGAATTGACTTCAAATTCCTTTCTCTTTTTGACTTCCAGCTGCAATTTGATTATTTTGTTTATTAGTTCAAATTGTTAATCGAAATGTATAAGCAATAGAAACATGGATTATTTTCTTTATCTAAAATATAAATTAATCGTGGATATTTATAATCCGAGTTATAATCTAAAATTAACCCTATAACCTACTCATTAACCTAAAATTCTTACCATTCAAAATTAATTGATAGTGGGTGGCTAAAGGATCAATATTCAAAACAAAAAAAATAGTTGATATCCCCCAATCTCAATTAAATTTAGGTAGTTATAATTTACAATAAACCATCTAACCAACTCGTACATATTTATTGTCTTAAATTTTAGTTACCTACCGTATTAAATTAAATATTATTTTTATATAATGCACTTCAATTAAAATAGGAAAGGAACTTTAAAAATGAAACGGACGATGGGGCAATATATGTCGGAAGCAGTAATTTAATTCAATGTTCAAAGTGAAATTATATTAATAAACAACAATAATAATAATAACACAGTAGCCAATAGCCGATGGCTCTTGAAGGTATGCGCTGCTGATAAATGCAATCATAGCTCTCGTAATTTCTAACGTTATTAATGGCCTCTGGACATTAATTTATTTGATACAATTATTGGATATCGCTATTTGACTTAATTAAGGTAAATAACTATGCTTTATTATAGCCACAAACGGATTTTGGAAGTTTGTTTAAAATCTCATAATAGTCCGTGAGTTCTCGCTAATAAGGTAAATTTAAATTCTTACTAATTTAGCTAATTTATCTAAATTTAGTATTTTTTTTTGTAGAATATGCCGAAACTAACCATAGTAATTGTCTTAAAAAATATAATTAGGACGTCTCAAGGACGTGGATGTTCCTCACGAAACAGCAATTTCAACACCTGATTATGGCGTGTAGTTACACCCATCATTAAATTTGTTAAGGCCATTTTTTTTTCTAAAAGGAGATAGATCGTGCTTCAATGTAGATATTTAAAAAATCAAGAGCAAGAATGTGGTATTTTTCGTGTTAAAATATATGCCCTTTAATTTAATTCCGTAATGTTGTAATATTCATTCCAAATAATAGAAAAAAAAAAAACAATAAAGAAAAGGCTAGTTGTTATGTTAAATATAATTTTAAAACCCTAGTTTGGTTATCAAGATGTAATTGCTAAAGTCACTCATATGTTTATAACACACTAATTTCAAAATAGTATATTATGACACTATTGCATAAGTGATTATGCGTTGTGTCATACGATATTTTTTAATATGAATGCGTAATTACAATAGTATTAGAAGTAATAGAGAGATAGAGAGTTATTGCAAGTTCACTTAAGGTTAGTCACTATTAGTGCCGCTTTTATTTTGACATCTGAGCATGCGCAGATCACTTACATTCTAGAACTGTCTTTAATAAGGATTGTGCCTGTCCTTAATTGTGGATGTTTAAGGACAGCAGTTAGTAGCGACTATGAAGACTAGAGATAAGGAGGCGAATCGGCATGCTCAAAATACGGTCCCAAAAATCACACGTCAATTGAGCTTTTATAATTAACCGCATGGGCGCTGGTACGGTTTACGTAGTTCAAAATACATGGCTTCTTATGGGAATTATACATAATTTTGTCAAAATAATAAAAATTAACTTGTTTATAGCTAAATAAAGCACAGAACATATTGTTGTATTTATTTCTAAATAAGTCTTATATACATATTTTAATTGATACATTATTTACTATTTATTCCTATTTAAGTAAAATGCAAATTATTGATGATAAGTGTTGAAATTTGATGGGTAGGGCTAATTATTTTTTAATTAAAGCTAAATAGGGCTGAGAGCATACTAAGACACGGTTTAAATGAAAATATTTAGTTAGGGATTTTACAAAATTTTATGAAAATTAAAAAATCAAATTGTTTATTGCTAACTAAAGCACAGAAAAGACTGTTGATTTTAATTTTTGTAAATAAGTCTTTGTTTTACTTGCTAACTAAAGTACAGAAAATACTGTTGGTATTAATTATAAATGAGTCTTTATGTTAAACATTATTTACTATTCATAATTTAATTTTATCTAAATAAAATGAAAATTGGGTATGACCAAATTTGAAAAGGTTTGTTAAATGTTGAAATTTGGTAAGTACAGTTTTGTGGTAATTTTGTATTCGACAACTACAATTTCATCATCCTGGTGAATAGTTTCTTCAGCAATAGGTTCTAGTATTTTCTTCCTTTTTTTATTCTAACAAATTCAGTTCGGTTCAATGGTGGTTTTCGTCGTTTCCTAATACTGGACAAGTATAAAGGGAGATTCGGGAATATACATGGTATTGCTTCGTTCTTTAATCTCGGCCTTTCCCTTTTTATTTTGTTAATAGTACCATTAGTTAAAATAGTCTCATCAAATTTTAAAATATCATATTCTAAAAAGTGTAGCTCGCAAACAGAATCATAACTAGACAGTAATTTGTCAGCCCTAGGAATCACATGCTGCCATTATTCTAAACGTTTAGGATCCTATAAAAAATATTTGCAATGACTAAATTGGAGTTCAATAAAGAAAAGAAAGTCTGGCTAATTGGTTCCTACCACAGCCATTCAACTAATTAAAAAAAAAATAAAGAAAAATAACAGTAGTAACTCTTCATCTAACATCAAAAAACATAAAAAAGGCAAATTTTCTTTTCTAGTAAGTTAAATTTAATGTGTAATTATTGTTGTTTGTAAGTCAGGATTTTTGACTTTATTATTTTTTGTTATAGAATTTTGTAATTAAATAAACTACACTCCGTAAGATAGAGTTGTGACTCTTTTACCATAAATATATTATTTAGAAATAAATACATTATTTTACTTACACTAGGAGCTTTAAAAAGACTTGGATTTTTATCTCCTTGTGTTTTCTTTAATTTAATATCGGAATTATATCCCGTTTTTCAACCCGGAACGAAGCAAATCCTGCTTTGCCGTTTTTTTGTTACTCATTGTTACTTGTACTCAGGTTCTTTATTTCAGCTAATTTTTATTCTTTTTACTAAATTTTACAAAAATCACTTTAATTCCCATTGACTTGCATAGAAAATAGACGTCGTTATTTTGCCACCTGCCAACTACAGTAGTTTTTTGGAACTCTATAAAAATAGGGACGGAAATTTTAAATTTGGCCAAGGTCGATTCGCCTCCTTATCTCTAGTCTTCATAGTGGCGACTTTAGAGTTTTCGGGTGCGCTCGCCAACTTTCATATTAGTTCGAAATTTTTTGATATTAAAAATTTAATATCATCATCATCTAAACCTTCTAAAATGGTCATTTCTAATGCCTCTTCCATAATATGTACTATTATAAACAGCAAAAAAGATGAACTGTAATTTAAAATGTTTAAAATGAGGTTAGAAATATGTATAAGGAGAAGGACTCTAATGTCAAAATTTCAGGTTTACAATAAGTCTTATTTTAGCATGGAATTTATTTGCCTCTAATTACGTTATCACTATTAGTGGCTGACGTTATAGAAATTTGTAATATCTCTCTATTGACCTTAAGTGAACTTGCAATAACTCTCTAATAACTACAATCATTTTAATTTGAAAATGCAATTTAATAATTTCCATTTAATACACTCAAAATGTAGATGAGTCGGTAATGTTAGTGTATATGTGGAAAATGTCCAGAATTTACAAATCTTCGTCACTTTGGGGTATTCATTCAAAACTACAAGTTATGTTAAGGGTTCAAAATGGATTTAGCGTCTATCACAAGTTGCATTCGTTTATGAAAGGACCGAGCAAAGGTTAGGAAGTTAAAAAATCTTTAGTTTTTACCGAATATTTACGGTAGTTTCCAGACAATACGTTCTTAGTTTTTTCTGTTCATGTTACTTGTTTTTAGGTAAAGTTGTAAACCATTTCATTACTTTGACAATTCAAAATAAAATCTCTTGAAGCGGTTACCTAGCAACCTTTATACGCACGACGTGCGATAAAGACCCGATTATGCACGCTTTTGGGTTTGTTTGGGACGGTTTATGATACATGAATACTAAAAATTACTATTCATATGCATATTCCTAGAGTTAGCAGAATCATTTGACACAGTTATCTTTATCTTTGTCGGTCATAAGCAGGTAGAGTAAGATTTAACCAGCCAGCCACTGCGGCCTCTTGAATATATTGTATTCTCCTGCTGTTCCCATATTCAGGTACTATCTCAAAATAGTCCTGTGCCTTTCGTTAGTTTTAATGGGTTCCCTACTAAGTGTCGCCGTCTAGCTAGAGCTTCATATTCGATGATAATTTGGTATGATGTTTCTTACTCTTCCATGCAGGTCTACATGTAACAGGATCATAGGGTAATCGCATCACATGAAGGCATTTCATCAAGTAGTGTATCTTTAGTTACCCCACAATGGTGGATATTTGGGCCTTGCGAGCTGTAATACATCAGGATACATACGTGGGTAGTCTTATTAGCATGAGCTTACTAATTTGGTGTTCTCTTATTTGTTACAAGTGAAATTGGTCTGTAGTGGTTGATTTTGCGTATCCGAAATATAGATTCGGGTCATGTGAATAGTAGTCACTATCCCTCTTTGGCCCTTAAATATGTTTGCATCCTGGTACCCATACTGGTTTTACCTTATTGTGGGTTTCCAGATTATTAAGCATTGCAAAGCAGTTAGAGACTAGTTTTGACTTAATTCTGTTTGAATCAAGTACCTTAAAGGTTACTTGGATGTCTGAGAAAATTAAGATGGTTTGTTTTTGTACTTCCTTCTGAAATTCTCTCTAACACACAACTCGATTGCATGCATTTCAGCCTGAATACAGCAATATGTTTTCCGCGAGGTTTTCCTAATGAGACGGTGATGTCGTATTTGGATTTAACTACATGTACGCCAGAGCCTGGGTCCTTGCTAGTTTTAGATACATCATTATACGAGTCCCCTAAGCAAGTATTTCTATACCTCTTGATTTATCTCATTTCAATTAAAGTTGACTTGGAAGAGTCTGTTAAAGGTTAGGCGGGGTGTCATGTATTATTCTAATATGTTTTCCCAGTTGGTTCCAGTTGGAGATATCTAGCCTGTATGTACCCATTCTGCTCTCCTCCTTTATGACTAGGTTAAAGGGTGGTGGCTTTTCAATGCTTCAGTTAGTCATAATCTTCTGATATTAATTATTTAAATTAATTATTTGGACAAAGTAATGAGAGACAGGTATCCTTGGAACACCTCGGTACCTACCACAAATCCTTGGGACAATTTTATTTTTAATCTACATAAATTCATTCTAAATATTTAGGTGGGAAATGTATCATTGGCTGATAATACACTTATTCTAGTTATAAATGAAAGTTGAAATAAAGTAAAGGATGTAGTAGAAAAAGACAAAAACAATTTTAAATTACAATTTAATAAAATGAAACTAACCGCAGACAGCTACCTTAAGAACTTTTTTTTGTTGATGGGAAATCGCTTGGCACCAACCGCTGGGTATATGCTGTTGGTGTTGGTAGTGGCGGGCGCTACTCCGACTAAAACCCCTCGTTCACCTCTGTGGTGTCCTCGTTCCACTCTGGGACCGCCTTTCGGCATTTCGTCAGGGTGGGGACGTGTTTTTGGTTGAAATATATTTTTATTTGACCCTTTCCTTTTATTCTTTCCATTTCCTAGAAGTCCCTTTCTTCCTCCTCTTTTCTTTTATTATTTTCCTAATGTTTTCTGCTATTTTATTCCAATTTCCATGGTCTTCCATAATTTTTCCCACGATATTTTGCGGCGAAAGCTCTAGTTCCCTAATAATTTCCCTGTCATGTCTCCACCTGACGCATGAGAAGACCGTGTGTTCTGGTGTATCAGTCTCTCCGGAATACATACAATTTGAGTCACAGTATGTGTAGGTTCTAAATGAGCCATACCCACTTAGAAAATGCGTTATGTAGTAGTCCGTTCTTTTATGTTTGCATTGTAGCCAGGGAATAAGCGTCTTTGTCCATCGTGCCGCTGCCTCTGTGTTCTCTCATTCTTCCTGCTACATGGCGGTTGAATGATCCTTTTCTGCCCTTTTGGTTATATCGTTCATTTCCTGACCTTTTTTTCCTCGAGTGAAGCCTCACCCTTTCCTTCACCATTAATGTAATTGGTATAATTCCCGCTGTTACGTTAGCCGCTTCTCTAGATAACCTGAAGAACCTTGGTTGAAAATGAGTGGGAGGATATCATCGCCTTCAACTGCAATCCAGATGAATCATCTATTGTGGCTACCTCTAAATTTAAAGATCATTCAAATAAATATTATTGCTTTAATTTTGATTCTCACAAATTATTCACTTAAAATGGAAATATATGTAAATAATGTAAATTGTGTCTACGAAAATAAAGATTATTATCTTTTTTTAACACGGTTTATCTTGCTTTTTTCTTACTAAGTATATACAAATTCATTAAATTCCTTGTGATTTACAAAAGAACTGTGCTCATTAATAAAACAACTACAACCATTAAACCAGATCTTAGCATTTATATTAGCGCAAGACACCGCGAAATATCTTTATCTGAGAAAATCTCATTTCGCGGGTAAGGTGCTCCTCGTAGAACGCGGCATTCCACAGTAATTCGTTATCTCTCCTCCAGATAGCACCAGAATCCTGTCTCCGACACCACAATATTGTGATTCAAAGTGGTAATTCGAGATTAGGCAGAATTGGAAACGTATTTCTTGTCGTCTTGAATGTCGTCCTCTCTTGTTTGGGCCGATAAAAAGGAAATCTGCACGCTTGAGCTCGAAGCTTGCAACCGCGGGTAATTGAATCTCTTGTGTTATTTGCACTTATCGGATTTTATATCCCGGTATTTTTAGTGTTCTAAAATAAAAACACTTTAAACAAAATTAACAAGGCCATGTTAAAATTGTTTTTTTTTTTTATTCTGTAGTTCCACATTTCACATATCCATTTTTCCCTGAAGGCTTGGGTTTAAAATAATATACCCAATGTTGGAGTTGGAACCCATTGTTTTGAGAAGCTTGTGCCAATATAGTTTTTGTGAAAAAAAGTTCAAAATGGATCAATACGTGAAAACATCATTGCATACAGCTAAATTTTCAAAAATGAAATCACAAAACGACGACAAGACAAAAGTGACAAGGAGGTATTTAATCTGGACTTGTGCAGAACTCTTTTTGCAGCAAATATTCCCTTAAAATGTTGCAAAACCTACCTCTAAGAGAATTTTTACAGAAGTGTTGGTGTTATACTATTTCTGAAGAGTTAATACTAAGAAAAAATATTTACCAGCATTATATACAAATTTAATGGAAGAAGTTTTGCTGCATGATGGCTATTACTAAATCATTATTGATGAAAGCACATATGCTTGTGGTCGATACATCTTATGATTGGAGCCTTAAAAGAAGTCGAACCAGGATATTCATATTTAATCGCGTCAAATTATAATCATAATTCGTTTTACCAAACCCAATTCCACCAGAGAAGTTCTATTTTTTCTGAGACAGCACCATATATGATAAAATTGGGGCACAACTTACCCAGGTCGCGGAGAGTCTCATAGCAGCAAAAAAAGTTACCAGAAACAATATCACTAGAAAAAACAAGCTCATCCATACAGATAGCAGACAAGCACTACTCACCCTGGACAGACCACGAATTTACTCAGGGTTAGTACTAGAATGTCACAAAGCTTTGGCTGCAGTATCAATAATGTAACATCTTGCTGATTCACTAGACAGGAAGGCTGCTAACAAAAAAACTTTTTGTACCTGGCCCTTCTATTAGATATCGGTAGTGACAAACCTAATTAAAGAACATTCCCTTATGAAATTCAAAGAGGGATGGGATGAAACAAAAAAACAGTAGAGTTACCAGGGAGCTTTTAAGTCCACCCACTTTCCACACGTTACAGATATGCAGATTATGCACAAATTAACAATATTTTATTCGAATATGGACCATGTTACTTGCCTCCTGTATGGAATAAACCTAATCGCAGAAACTGTCAGAATAGAATATCTCTTGGTAAAGTTAAGCTAATTTTGAATATTAATAAGATATTTTAAAAATCCCCTTTAAGATTGTAGTTGTACAAGGAAAGAATGGTAGGCGTAAGGTTGCTCCCAGAACCCGTCATTAACCGACGGAAAATATGTGGATTAAAGCAACTATATAGGCTGAACATTTTAAAGTAATTAAGTAATTAATTTTAGATGTACACCTACACGATAATTCACAATGTGTAGTGCAAAAATTTACCTATGTAACTTGTTTGTGTAAAGGTTAATTTTAGTTTTTTACCAGTTGTAACTTCATTAGGAACGAAAATTTGAAGTTTAAGAAATTCAAAAAATTTTGTTGAAACAGTTTCCGATAAATATAAAAATGTGCCTGTGTATAAATTAGGTACAAGATCATAATTGTTAAATATCTAGTTTAATTCTATTCATGAATTTAACTAGACCGTCATATATTATTTTATTTTGTGAACTAGGTATTGTTTGTAAGGAATGATCTGAAGTTTTTAGTTTTATTGAGGTGATTTTTACAAGAAAAAAGATGTGATTTAAGTTTACTATTTATGTGTCGTTACGAGGGCAATACGGAGTCGGATATGTTTCTATTTTATGAAGTTGGGAGGGGAACCTTCCATGACCCACTTTTAATATAGTAATGGTGACAGTATATTATGATCTGTAGATATTGTATGTGGTAAAATGTAAGATTGTATTTGACCCCTCGTGTGAATAAAAACGTAGTGGTTATAGGAATTATCTGCAAAGTCAGTATCAATTTTTCGCCATTATTCTTTAATACTTTAATAACGTTTTTATATGAGATTACCAAATCTCGGGATGGAAAATCGTGTATTATAACGCATGTCTTGGGGATTCCTTGGTAACTTTTACCGCTGTCAATGTAAGGTGACTATTTTTTGTATATACATTCTTCTCTATCGTATAAATTAAATTAAATAAACACACCAGGTTGTAAGCAAAAAATTGTTTTTGTCCGAAAATATGCACGATTTGAAAAGAAATAAGTTCTAAGCTGACATCGAGTATTAAAGTATCAAGTAAATTTGTCATAAAAAGCCAGGTCATCCAATTTTTCAGTTTGGCCTTACATCAAGAGGATTTGTTATCATCTATATATTTAACGGTCTTCGGTAAGTCGTATAGTGGCCTTTTTCCAGAAAACGGGCAGTGTTGTGCGAAGGACGGTGACTGATCGACCCAGAGTGACATCAGAGAGGGAAGATCAGTGTATGGTAAATTTTACTCGAAGGAACCGAAGTATAACGGTAACACCCCTTCGAAGTCATTTTTTGCGAAAGTACCGGAGGGTAGTTTCGAGAAGTACCATAAGAAAAAGGTGCATTCTTGAAATCCTAGGGCAGAAGACCTTTAAGACTGCCTAGGCTGTTACTCCACACAGAGCTGCACATCGCCAATGGGCTCAAGCGCACAGAAACTGGCCTCTTACCACAATGGCGCAACGACCTTTTTTCGGTCGAGTCAGTATATAAGCTACAGAGTGATAGCTGGCGGGAAAGGGTCTGGAGGGAAAGGGTCCGGAGGGGTCCAGGCAGACAGGGATGACCTACTTTGGCAAAAGGTGTTATTCCCGATCAAGGCGGATCAGTGATGTTTTGAGAGGTATAATATTTGGTCATCGCACCCCACTTATTTTGATTGAGAGAACTATCAAAGGTACCATATACGTTGAAAACATTATTTAACCAATCTTTAAGCCTTTGAGCAACGAATTTGAATACAATTTTATTTTTCAAGACGAAAATGCCAGAGCGCATTGCAAGCAAAGGGTACAAAACATGCTGCAGGAAAGAAAGATCCAAATAATTAACTGGTCGTCAAACTCACCAGACATGAATCCCATTGAACATGTGTATGCGATTATTTTGGCAGAGCAATATCCAATCGAGAAAACTCCCCTTTAACCCATCAGAACTTGACTGTAGCTGTTGAAGAAGAGTGGGACAATATGTCTGATAATTTTATTCATAATCGGATCCGCGGGATGCCGCAACGCGATGGCCAATTGATTAAAAGGAGGGGCGATAATACAGACTATTGAGTTATGTTTTTCTTACGATATAACATTTTTTCACAAAAAATTAAATTTTCTTACTTATAATTTTTGGACATTTTTTTTGTAATTTCCTTTATTCTGCATTATTCGGAAAGCAAATTACAAAGGTTGTGTATCACATAGTTTGGTATTAAAACAAATAATAAGATTCTCTATATTTTCAAAATTCAATTTATTTTTAAAATTACCTTGGGTGGCCAAGACTTTTGGGGATGTGTGTATTTGAACAATGTATTGCTTCTTTTGCCAACTGGTCCAATATTCCAACGTTTGCTTTGATGCAAATACAACCAGTTAATTTTGTTGCATTTTTAATAGAACAAACCTTCTTTAAATAACAGGTGTTAGACGAAACCTGATTTTTAAAAGCTTTATTATATTATTATATATTTCGTTTGGTTTTAAAATAATGTTCCTGGTGATATAGATCTTGAGAATACGCAAAAATAAAATACAACTTTACGAGAGAATAAAGTATTGAAAGCAATAATTTATGCAAAAGAAAATTTTTGAGGGTAAATTTTACTTTGGTTTATTATTACCCAAATTTATAGTATAGTCCTATTTTACATTTGTAAATGTTAAAAGGTCTTTTTCTATATCTAAACAAGAGTCTATGATTAAACTTATTCAATAGTTATTTAAAATTTTCATAATCATATTTCTTGCGTCCATTAGTGTCTCTATTAGATTTGGCTTTTACATTAAGTTTGAGGGTAGGAAAAATGACTCATACGAAACCGCATTACATTTCCATCAAGAGGACGTTTCTTTCCGGTTTTCGACTCAATTTACTTTGAAAAATAACTGAAATTCGACTTACACACAAGAGATAGATGTCTAAAAAATTGAATTACTCTACAAAATTGCCAGTATGATTGGGGAGTCGAGCGGTGTGGTACGTTCTGATCAAATTTTCGAAGTTTATACACGAGACGAGACTATGTGAAACGAGATGGGTTAGAAATAGCATAGACGTATCGAATTTAAGGCGAGTATTTTTATTTCATGTTCGACTAAGATGATATACAAAAATAACTTAAATTTTAGTATGACATTTACGAATAATAATTAGATTAAATTGTTCTGAAAGTATATGGATCATTACTAAATTATCCTTAATAATATTTGTTTATAAATTAGGTTTATATATTTTTTAAATGGACTTTATGCAAGTATTACAAATGATCTAAATCAATCTATCGAAATTTAGTCTTATCCTAAATAAACTAAAAACACAAAACTAAGAAATCCATTAGTGTCTCTCAGGTTTGCTTTCTTCCTTATTTGTGTAAATTTACACTATTTCGTCTCTTTCTTAAAAACACTTTCACTTTTACCTCACTCAATATCTGTGGATTTTGTCGTCTTCAGTCTTCTGCCTATTTCATGATGGTCGAAGATCTGAACTATCTCAATAGTGACATGTGTTTTTAGCTAGTTTTTTTTGTTGTTAAATTATTGTTATAATCTGTAATTTGCTTGTTACTTTTTTATCTGATGCTAAGCGGAATTTATAGCTGGATTCGTCAATGACGATAGTTGATCTTGAGCTGTAGTTTTGTTTTATTTGTATGTTAGTCTCCCTATAAACGTATTAGAAAAACAAGGTCGTCCTTGTTATCTTTTTTGGTATATTCGATTTCTTCTTTAACGATTTTTTGTTAATCTGTATTCCGAATATACTAGGGAGCAATCTCGATACTACTTTATTTTGAAATATATGGATGATACTCACATTAGTTGGCTTAACACTAATCGAAAGCTGTCCATAACGGTTTTAAGACAGGTTAAATATTAGATACAATGCAGGATCAAAGATGTTCCTTGTGGTATTTCGACTTCAGTTTGTTTGTTTGCGTATAACGAATTCTACCCCTCAAATTTTGTGAATCAGTATGGTCTCAATCAGAAGACGTTATACTAAAACACAAAACAAGATAATTTGATAATAATTAAAACATTAACAAAAGAGAAAAACTATTCCTAACGTCATCAAAAAGTTTTTGAGAAAAAATACCTTAAAAAGACTATGGAAAATTTTTTCATGAAAAGATGCCTTAAAATGATAATTAGAACTTCCTACGATCATTATAAAAAAGTTTTTACCAAAAAGATTTAAAAAAATACTCTTTATCTTGCCTATTGTAATTATTTGGAAGCTTTTTTTTTGGATGCGCCCATGGAAAATGGAGTATAAGTGTAGACGCGTGTCCTGGTACATTCGCGACTACAGACTAGCAAGAGTGTATCGAAATTAGAAAATTAGATTAACCTTTGAACTCCGCGGCCTGAATGGGCTAAAAACATTTACGGAAGGCCTTATAATGGAAGGATCTCTTGTATACGCCAGACGTTCGACGTGAATCACTGAATCAGGTATAATCAAATGTTACATAATTGGATGCAATGAAGATACTAAATTTAAATAAAGTAGCTGCAGTCGGGAATGGAATTAATTGAAGCGAAACGGCCATTTATGACGATGAACACTACTTAGTTTCTAAGTGTTTGGAATATTAAAACATAATATCTTGTAATTCATAATTAAATAGCTGTATGTATACATTATTCATTTAACACTTTTTTGGTACATTTGCGATGTTTTTAATCTCTTATTCGTTTCACGTAATTTACAGATTAACACCCAGTGTTGTGTTCCTATTTAATATGTGCGCATATCTTATTTTGCCACCTGTTCTTATATTTAATTTATACAGATATACATAAATTTCTTACGTCGAATTTTGTAGAAGGAGCTAGCGAAAATAGATCGTTAGATTGATAGCCATAGGAAATTAGATGAAGTTGTGGTATGAGGTAATATATTTAAGAGTGACCGGGAACTTGGCTGGGAAACGTTGCCACTGTCCGGCATCTTTGTTTCTTTACAACTGTATGAGGCATGAACAGTAAACATTTTTTATTTTATCATAAAAAACTTATTTGGTTGCCTGATATCTCCAAATTATTAGGTACAATACATTTTCTCGTTATTTATTTTTGTCATGGGCATTAACTACTTAGGTTATTAGCCTCGTGGTCTATGTAGACTTTGTTACTGTTTCCCAGTGCCACTTTAGGAACAGCACTATTAATTAGAACCCAACAGTGGATGGTCGAGTGGGGAATCCTACCTATGCATTAGAAATAATATTTAATTTATTAAATTAAATAAAAATCCTTTTCATCAGCGGGATTCGAACCTGAGACCCTTTGATGCCAAAGTCATGACTCTAACCACTGAGCCAACCCGTTCTCGTTATTTTTTAATTAATTGAATTTAACGACTTTTTATATTTTTTAGATTAGATTGGCTTATAGACCGTTAGATAGTGACTGATTTAGATGCCCTATTTTCGAATACAAGCCTCGAAGAGGGTTGAAAGTACATCGATATTGAGTAGAAAAAAAGAAAATTTACAAGTGGCTCTTGGGGATAACACATGAAAATAATAATAATAATAATAATAATAATAATACTCTCCCTAATTAACCCCCTTACGAGTGAATTTTAACCCCTGAAGTCGACTGAACGACTTGTGTAGGGGAAGGGATGGCTATTATTATTATTTGCCGTGGCAGAAAAATTGGCCGACCCCAAAATACTTTCATACATTCAGGTCATTCAATAAAATATATTTTTCAGACTAGTGACGATGTACGTTTTCATACATTCGATAGGCTTGTGTGGAAAAATCTGGTAAAATCTCGATTTTTCCTTAAAAGATTACGCCCTTATTTCAACCCTTTGCCACTTACAACATTAAAGCCTTTGGTTTTTCGAAGCCTAGTTCTATTAATACATCATATAGTGAAAACGGCTTGCGTGGAAATATGGGCGACAAATAACCTTTCATTTTTGTTGGGAAAATCGAATTTTCCATGTGTTATCCCCAAGAGCCACTTGTAAATTTACTTTCATTCTACTTAAAATCGATGTACTTTTCAACCCTCTTCGAGGCTTGTATGCGAAAATGGGGCATCTAAACCTATTACTATCTAACTGTCTATTTATTATATTTAAAAGGAGTTGGACATTATTTGTCCTCGTCTACCGCGGCCTTTTCAGGTCTGTTGTGAGACTCCGTTATTTAGAGTATGTCGTCTAGTTTGGTAATTTTTATTAGACTAAGTATCTTTGATAGTGGCTCCCGAATGTAGTTACATGCTTCTGGCTTTTCTTCTCCTAGTATTATAAACCTCAATCTAGCCAGGCCTTCACGCTGGCGCAGGACGTGGACTTATGTTACGCTTCTTCTTCACAAAACGTTCACAAGGTTGATTCTTCTGCTGGATTGATGATACTATGAGCCTACTTAGGCAACAGTGTCCAGTAAGAAGACCTACTGTTATCCTAACGATTTGTGGTTTTTGATCCAGTAGGTATTTTGTGAATTAGGCCTACCGTTCCCTCTTTGGCTTATCTCAATCCTGGATAGTTGTTCCACAATTCCTGAGACCCTTTTTGCATCATTTGTTTAATAGATGCCTTAGCAACTCCACAGAAGTGTTCGGGGCATGTCATTGTTTTATCTGAGCCTTCTCAGGCTAGTTCGTTGGCCCTCTAATTGCCCTGATATCCTTAGTGGCCTGATACCTAGGCCAAAGTCACTTTATTTTACTATTTAGCTTTGTCATGTCTTTTAGGTATTCTTTTATTAATCGTGTTTTTATTTCTTTATTTTTAAGTGCTTGGCTATAGCTCTAAGTTTCTCATTTAATTTGGTTTTTATGTATTATTTCTTTTTTTATTTAATATATAATTACGCATATTTATCTTTGATTTTGTTGTTTTTTAGTATGAAGGATTACATTTTTTCACTTTTATGTAAGGATAAATACAGGGTGAGCAAAACTCGGAAGTCTAATCTCTAATATAAGAAAAAGAAAAGCCATTGAAAAAATTTGAAACTAAGTTCTTAAATAGATGTGAATAAGGTCAGTATCAAGCCAAATTTACATATTTTTCCAAATTTTTCGGAAATTTACCTATATATTTGCATATATAAAATGGGCTAATTTTTCTGAACAAATTTGGGAACGAAAAAGATTTGCCTTTGGAAACAACTAACAACTGTCAATAATTAAACTTATGGTTGACAAATATTGTTCTGTTGTCGAAAAAAATCTATATGTTTATGGGAATCTCAAAAGATTACTAGAAGAGCAGTTCAGTAATACGCCTAGAGATACTCCCAACGTGTTATTCCAAGCTTAAAAACATTTATTAGTTGTGGGGGTAGCCATATATTAGTGGTTGTGATTGAATACGGAGGTGTAAAGAAAGTTCCTTTATTTCTCACAAATCAATTTAATAACGACCGGTTTCGAAGTGATTACTTCATCATCAGGCACACCTAAACGGAAAGTGATGGAGTCAATATATTGAAAGGTGAAAATTTGACTTTCCATAACATATCCATTATGGAAAAGCTACGTAATTTGAAAAGTCACTGTGAATATATATAAAAGAGTATGTCCGAGAGAATATATTTTATTTTAACGGTTAAAATACCAAACCAAACTAGATTTGCCTTAGGTTGGAGGAACCAAAAATAATATTTAAATTTACATGTAACAATAACAAAACAAGAAACGAACACAGTTTAAAATTTTTATAAAGTCAGGACTAGACAAATAAAAAATTATGATGGAGTGAAATTATTAAATCAAGTTATTATATAGAGATAAGATAATAAATGGTAAAACAACTGACCTATCATTTATCAAATAGGTTACCAACTAGAAGGTAGGTATCTGTAATCTAGTGTAGATACCTATCTACATGATGTTTACTGAAAGTAAGTACAGATAGTATTAGATAGCTTGAAGAAAATAAAGAAATCTGTTATTAAACGTTAATAAAATTAAATTATAAATAGTATATTATATCTCTTAAATAGTATTGTACGAAGCTGACTCTGTTCTCTATTTACGTTTACATAAAGGTAAACAAACTCGAAACATTGATGCTGAAATTTTCTTTGTACGCGGTTTGACGCGTGGAGGAAGATCTCGAGATTCTTCTAGCAGGATTGATTGTTTTTAGGCCGTTACATTTTTATATAAATAGCGTAACTTTGTCGATAGAAGTTGAAGTCTCGATATAAGCTGTTGTAAAGTAAAAATAAATTGTAAAATAAATAAATTAGAAGTGTGAACTATAATAGTACTTAAGTATTAAATAAATTAATTAGTACGTCATAAATAAATTATGAAAAATGTTTTAAATAAATAAACTATTTTTAAACTAAACAATCGTTACAACAGAATGAACTTGTTTAACACATTTGCTTATAATTTATAGACGCAAATTTTTTCTTTACAAAATTTGTTTATGAAAATTAGCTATTTTTAAATATGTCAATATATAGGTAGGTATCTTTACAGAAAACAAAATTATAAGTAGTTAATATTTCTTACGTCTTCTTCCTATTAACCTCCCCCACGTCATTATTTCTAGTAAATGATCTATTTGTACTTACTGATAAATTAATACGTATCAGTTACGAGGGACGTCTTTAAAGTTTTGCATACAGTGCATTAGAGGGCGTTACGAATCAAACGGCTCCAATAAAAATAAACTGTCGCCTTTAGTTAACCTCACTTCCAATTTTCAGTCTGATTCATAGAGTGTTGTAGTTACACCGAATTTTCAAAGTTCACAAGTTATTCAAGAAATGGATTTAAACCGAGAACATTTTTGTGCCATAATTTTTTACAACTTTCGAAGACAATTATCTCAACAAGAATGCCTCGACGAGTTGGTTTCTGTTTTCGGTAGTGATGCACCACATCAATCGACAATTTCTCATTGGTATGGAAAATTTACACGAGTACGGGTTAATCTGAGTGACCAACCAAGAACAGGTGCACCTAAATCGGTAGTCACCCAGGAAACTATTGATGCTGTACGCAGGCTCATCGAGGAAGATCGGCATGTGACATATCGCGAGATTGAAGCATCGTTAGGGATTTCAAATACCTCAATCCAAAAGATTTTGCATGAAGAATTGGGAGTAAAAAAATTTGTGTCCCGTTGGATACCGCATCTGTTGACCGAAGAACAAAAAGAAGCTAGGGTAAATTGGTGTCAAAAAACTCTGGAGCGCTTCAACGCAGGAAACTCTAAAAACGTGTACTGCATCGCAAGTGATGATGAATCATGGATTTACTCATATGGACCTGAAAATAAACGCCAATCGTCTGTTTGGGTTTTCCAAGGTGAAAACAAGCCGGCAAAAGTGATCCGTTCTCGAAGTGTGTTTCCAAAGCAGGTCATGTTACAACAATTCATCTGCAAGAGTAAAGAACTGTTACTGCCGATTGGTATATAATGATTTGTTTGCCAGCAGTCATCGCTTCGGGAAACCAACTCCAAACGACGAATCATCCTCCATCAAGACAATGCAAGTGCGCACACAGCTCGCAAAACAATTGCCTTCTTACAGCAACAAATCGTCGACCACCCTCCTTACAGTCCCGACCCAAGTCCCAACGATTTTTATAACTTTCCGAAAATCAAGAACGCACTGCGTGGGCAACGATTCCAGTCACCAGAAGATGTAGTTGAGCCATTGGAGCTGTGACACCCCAGGAGTGGAATAACTGCTTTCAGAGCTGGTTCGAGCGCATGCAAAAGTGCATTAATCTTCGTGGAGAATACAATAAAATGTTTAAACACTATCTGCTGTTTTATTCTAGGTCTATATGCAAAACTTAAAAGACAGCCCTCGTATTTTATCATGTAGTTCCTTTTTATTAAAATAATCCAAGCAAGATATCAACAAAATTATTCAAGTTAAGTAATTTTTCTATATCATTATAATTCTCTTTATTATCTGCAGACGCCGCTTTCATTTCTATATAGCATTATTACTACCGGCAAACATGTTAAATATAGTGGGATAAATTAAAGTTAATATGGTACTATTTCGGAAGCCGCAAGGTATACAGAAGGTAATACTTACAAATATGCGTAAAATTTTACCTTATGTAACATGTCTTTAAATAAGTCATTATTTTTATTTATTCGGGTTATTATAGGCTGTATTTCTTTTAATTATTGTATCAATCGGAATGTTTTCTTCAAATAACATATTGACTATGTTTATAATTATTAAAATGGGTGTTTGAAATTACACCATAGCAAATTATGTATCTACTTACTCTGTAATGCTGTTCTAAGACATTATTTTATTTGTTCTCAAACGTGTAAAGGTTTATAGGAGTTAAAAATTACTAATTTGGAAATTTTAAACTCGTTTAACTTTTTTTTATTTAACGGCTATAGCACTTATTATTATTTCTAGAAATATTTTCAAACTGAAAACAAAAATTAGAAAGAATTTGGCTAGAAATTTCAAAAATGCCACAATATCCGGCGGAAAATAACACATAGCTGTCAAAATTTGAAATCGTCTGCTATGTTTACGATACTTCGTAGTTCCCTTCCTCGAAATGATCTCTGTGAATTTTTGTGGGGCCAAATTAAACCAAAACGTCTCTCTAATTGTCGTAAATCATTAGAATCAGACGACGACTTCCTTTTCACAACTATGGACAAGGTAATTGAGGAGTTCCTGTATTTTGTTTGGCCACTAAAATGATATTTGTATATTCGTGTTTTTTCATAACGAGTCACTGTTAGAAAGACATACATAATTAAGGTTAGATGTCATGTTTTTGTGTAGGTTTTGTTGAAAAAAGCAAACAGATATTATATATCAAGTTTTTTACGTATTCAGGAGTTTTGAAACCCATTTATAGGATATAAATGGAATTTGAAAATTGTATTAGTTTTTGAATTACCTTTAATAAAAATGAATGAGACGGAAACATGTTCATAAACGTTTTTTTATTTAATTATTAATTTATTTACCGGCAAGACCATTTAAGTAAAAATTACACTGGTGTATTTTGAATGTTGAAGAATCAAATATTATAATGTTATCCAAAGAATACAACTGTTAAACTCGGATAAAATACATTATAAAATGTAAATGAGTAAACCCTAAGGAATTAACCAATAATTATATACCTCAGTGGCAAGGAACACGAAATTACTTTAATATAAAAAATAATAAAATTTCAATATTAAGTATATTTTATAAAAAAAGTATACTAGACATTAGGTTAGGACATTTTCTTAAAATTTAATAATAATTAAAACACAAACAAATTTTTGCAAAAAAATCTTTTCTCATAAAACACTCATATTTTGTTTTTAGAAATACGGGGTGATTCCATATAAATTTGTTTGTTTACATACCTAAATAAATAAGACATTTTCTCCCGATAAGGGGTCATCATCATCTGTTTGCTCACTTACCACAGAAATAATAATTTGTTCTATTGTTTCCTCTATTAACATATCAAGTTTCCAGAATTTCTCTTCCCCTGTTATAACATGTCTTATAGCGTTTTGCCAATTATCCGGTGAAATTTTTGATATGGAGTCACATAATAGTTAACGAATATTTTGAAGTTTAAATGTTGTATTGTTTGTCGCGACATATCCCTTCATTTGAGCCCAGATTAGTTCAATGAGGTTAAGTTCACAGTGATAAGGTGGTCCATAAATATTATAGAATTCGTCGGTAATAAATCTATCATTTGGCTGAAATATTTCATGGTAGTCTTTCGTAGAATTTGAAACAAATTCTAACAAGCCTCTTTCAACAAATCCTTTATCTCCTCCAATATGAGTGATAATTAAACGGCGACCTTACCATTTGCAAATTTTAAGCCAGTAAACAAACCTTCTGTAAATGCCTGACGGGCATTTGTAACCTGTTTATCTATCCAAACTTTTTTACAAAATGTCCTTCATTTATCCATGTTTCATCCAAATAAAAAATATTTTTGTCTTCTTCTTAATTTTCTAATTATCCTTAAATATTGCCTCCTCCAACAAATAATTTCATCTGTCTCTATGAGCGCAGGTTTTGTATCGTTCTTCTCTCAAACGAAGTCTAATTCATCTAAAGTTTCCCACAATTTTTCTCTTTTAACATTTGACAAAGTTTCGTCTCCATTAATGTCTACTAAAAGTTTATCCAAAGTTTGTAAATAATTTCTCTGTATCGCCTGTACACATAAAAATATCTAACATAGATGTAATATGTATAAAAATTACTAAACATTTAACTTCTGTACATTTTACATGTATTTATCGACCCGGCGACACTCTTTTAAACGACACCATTACGCTCCTATCAAAACTTGAAGATCTATATGTTCTTGATAACACAATTATTATTGGAGACTTCAATTTTCCTAATATTTCCTGGCCCATTATGAATGTTCCCAACGGCAACAACTCCAAAAATCTTTTTATGAATTTTGTTCAAAATTCCAACCTATCTCAACTGATTCTTGAACCAACACGCTTCCGAATCAATAATAATCCTTCAACACTCGACCTTCTCTTTACAAATGACACACAATACAATTATTGTATTTCTTCTGGTTCCTTTTTATTATTTTTATACCTTTAATTTATTTTCTTCTATTTCTTCGTAATCTTTTTATCCTTGTTCAAAATTTTATTAAAAAATATCGATGGCTTAATATATTTGACAGCCCCGTTTCAAGAATTTAATTATTTTTTAAAATTAAGTAAATTGATAATAAATGCCCTGTTCCAATTTAATGTTGTGTAATTTTAATAGAAATAAATCGTGCTTTTCAGATATAAACCATGTTCACAGACACTTCACTATACATATTATTTATTCAATTTAATATAAGACTATCGAAGTGTAACCGTGTTTGCTATTTTCGCATATTTTGTCTCAGAAGTATACTGGGAAAAAGACTGTGGGGAAATCTAGTTCATGCTAACAAACTTTAACAAACAATATTCGTTTTACTGGAGTTGTGATTGGATTTTCCAATGAAACTTTGAGAAATGGTAGCAGACATATTTCGCTATTGTTAAAACTTTATCTCTGACAAATTGTTAATTATATCGATTTTTTATCCACATCCATATTGAAATCAATGTGCATTTTTACCTCTTTTACAATAATTGTTATAACGGTTGCATAATGCAGCTGTTCAATCTTTGCATCAGTAATTTCAACACATTTTTTTAAAACTAGTAACATTTTTCTCATGAAAACGATTCTGAAAAATTAATTCGAAATTTATATTTTAATAAATTACTTTTTTACTTCTACAGGGTGTCACTGGGTTTTTATAGACTTCTGTGGTGTACAGGATTTTCTGGGTTTAATTTTCGTAAAGGTACAGAAATTGTATTTGGAAACAAATTCTTTCAATGCGATGTAATGATTTCCATTTCATTTTTTTATTCGCAGAGCGCCAACTTCAATTACTTTTTTTAAATAAAGATCCTTCTACTGTTTTGTTCCTTTTTGTTACATATTAACTGTCCACAAATAAAGATACATTTTTTGACTTCTTGATACAATCTTGCTATACACCATTTGTCAATTTTATAGATTATCTTTCTAGTGTTTTATGTGTAATTCAATTTTATTACTGATTGAACGCTGGGTACTAGTTTCCTATTTTTAAAAATTATAAATATCGTACAGGGCACTATTATTGTGCTATTTAAAATAAAAAAAAGATCAACTATCAAATATTGGACTTAACTATATTGAAATAATACTTTTTCATGTTATGAAATAATATTTAAGATTTTCGAAAACTCCTGAAAAATTCAAACCGTGACTGTAGTTTGTTCAGGTATAACTGGGTAGCTTCCCAATTCCGAGATATAGGTTATAAACATTTTTGTACGAAGTACATTGGTCATACTTCCTTGTGCCTTGCCTATTATCAAACCGCATTAAGATGATAATGAACTTAAAACATATACCTTAGTTCAAAAAACAAAATAATTTTCTGTCAATAAAGTTTGATTATGACCTCTGGTTCACTTACCTACAATCTGTTTTATATCTATGAAGACAATTAATTTTTTCGAATTCAAATAATCAGATTTACATAACCAGAAATAGTACGAGTAAAAATGTAATAAAGTGTTTTGTTCTACATGGTCGCATGAACCTCCACTTCATTTGTAAAAATTTAACCACATTTTACACTAGGTCAGTTACCGAATTTCAGTGTGGTTTTTCTATTTTCAATTATCTAAGCTGCAAGCTATGGTGGAGACTTGGGACTGCTCTGTTGCTGTCCCTTATTAATTTAGTATACTTTTCATGTGTCTTCTAAAGTTTCATTTTTAACGAGTAAGTGTACAAGTTTTTTTATTATTTTTTTAGTAATGTAAGAGTTGATTATATTGTAACAGCTCCGTTTTTTTCTTTTATAGAGTCTTTGATGATGACTTAAGAGGCCGAAAGAGCTCAGACGAATTTTTTATAGAGTTTTATTGAATAAAACTGAATATTACACACTTTAAATACTCTCTCGATTCATTTCTTCTCAAAAATTTAATATATCAAGAAGAGTTATAAATTACTTATGCTTGTGTTACCATACCACTGTATTTGACCCTTTTTAGTGTAAGTGTAAGTACAACTTTTTGTTAATATACTAATATCAACATTACCGAACCACTCAGAAATCTAGACAAAGAGCGTCTAGTGCATATATGTCAACTATTATTGTTTCATCAGAGAATAGACATCTCCTCTATCCATCGATGATTTTGAACACTAGTATTTATTGATCCACAAAAAATAGTTTCTAAAATAGGTCTTGGTAAAAAATAAACAAGTCGGAGTAATTCTTCTTCTTTTTTAAATAACAGTTTGTCGTCACATGATTCGTATCTCTGTCGGTCATGATCTGCCTTGGAAATATTTTTTTTTAAGAATTTTTTATATTTTTTTTCGTCTTTATATTCCTAACCACGAAACTTCTCAGAAAAGTTAGCACTGTTGTCAAATTTCTTCACTTAAGTAATCCGGAACTATGCCCAATGAAAACTTTCCTTGTTTGTAAATTATTTAACTTCTTAGTACCTCTTACAGAAACCCATTTTTTAGTAATATTATATAATAATATACGGTTTAGTCATCTCGTAGATATTCATAATTAAAAAAAAAACAAATAAAAATTTGCATAAAAATGTAACAGTAGGGTTTCTACCCCTAATTAGTAACTCATTATCAACCCCTACTGTAATCTGCCATCCATAACTCTCTTTACCCATTCTACCTGTCCTTTATACCCTTTTTTTAAAACCCGACACGTTTTATACATTCAATATTTGTGCTCATTATATCTTCTACCCTTTTCACTACATGTCCGAATCCCAGCTTGAATATATCCTGCTGAAGACGCAACAAGATATACGTGTCATATTTTCATGTCTACACCCCATTCAAGAAGTCGTGATTTGAAATCTTGCCTTTTTCGGTTTACGTCTCCACGGGAGGGTTAGAGTAAAAAAAGGGTCATAACTCATTCGATGGTCCTTCCTACTGAAAACTGATATTCTTCGGTCGAGCGGGAATATGTTCTACAAATTGGAGGGTGGCTTTTTAAGAAGCGAATTTTGTTTTTTTATGTAAGGAAAAAAAGTACGGGACAGCTTTATTATTAGATATCTTTTAGTAAAGTAAAAAATAACTTGTTTTATATATTTTAGATGTCAATTATACCTACAGAGTGGTGCCTATTTAATTTTACTACGGTCAGTTAAATGTAATAAAATATAAATGATTTAGTTGAGCGGTAGATATTAATGCATATAAAATAACAGCACTGAATTTAAGAGAAATTTAAAAAAAAACTTTTCTCCGATTGTCATTAAATGTTACTTTTAATGACATTTCTCGATCATAGAAGTAAAACTTTTTACTGCCTAGGCAATAAACATTTTCTTCTTTTTTCTTTTGTCTTACTCTAAATGAGCCTCCGGCCAAAAAAGTTACTGTAATAAATTAACTGCAAAGTTAATATAAGTATATTTGTATAAGAATTGAAGGTATATAGTTATAAAAATAACGATTAGAATAAATATTGTTACGCAGCAACCTGTAGTAGCCTGCGGCTATTATAGGAAACGTACAGATAGAAAAAGAAGTGGAATGTTACTCATTGCCCTACTGTGTGCTGCAGTCGTTATAAGTAAAAGTGCAAGTAAAAGAAGATGGAATAGTCCCGAAATGTCTGGACATGTCATTACCCGTCAAGAATATTCTAGATGACAGTTCGAGAAGGTTGATATATCAAGCTATATAAGGATGATCCTGACGTCAGTTTGGAGTTTGATGATAGACGTTACATGTTAATGTTATCAGTTATATAATTGTTGTTAAAGTTGAGTTGAAATAAATTGTGATACCAAAAACCTGTGTAACAATATTATATCTGTTATACTAAAAAGCGGTTTTCATTTTAATTCCATTTTTTAAACACACTGTATAAACAATCGGAGAAAAAATTATGTTTCACACGGCAGAGTAACAGATTTACTGCCTTGACTAGTTTCATTGCATTGGCTAGCCGCGGCAGTAAATCTGTTACTTTTCTGCCTAGTTAAAAAAATAACCATTAGTTTCTTCTTTTTCTTCTCGGGTTCTTGTCAATATTTTCATCTCATTTATTGTGTTCTCTTTTTCTGTTCCTATTTATTTAATTTGGTCTATTCATTTTCTTTCGGATTTTCCTGAATCTAAAATTTTTCTTGTCTTGTTGTTTTTCTAATATCTTTATTTTTTATCCTATCCGATCCTATCCTATCCTATTTGGTATTTTCTGCTATTTTTACTTAAGGGTTTTATTTCCATAACATTAATTATTGTATTTAATCTTCTTGCGATTTACTCAATTTTCTTAGGCATAGGTTTAATTGTTAGTATTGTTATTATGTTGGATTTTCCTTGTTAAATCCGTTTCGATATATTTATATCCCAGTATTTTTTTGTTTGGTAAATGGTATATTATTGTTGATTTGTTAGCTCTGTTTAATTCTAGTTCTATTTCCCATCTTCTGTCAGTATATTATACAAATATTTCTTGTATTTAATATTATTGTTATTTTGGTTATCTATATTTACTTTAATTTACTATCATCATTTTGTTTTATTTATGTTCATCTTTATTTTCATATCTTCTATTTATCTAGTCCATACGTTCGTATATTTTTGCATTTTGTTTTTGTAATTGAGATTAATACCATATCATCTGCAAGATTACTTAATCTTACAGATTATAGAATTCTGTTTTTTACAGTTTTTTATCGTGTCCAAAAATTTTCAAGTTTATGTGTTATCTTTTTGCCAAAATATTTCCAACTTTGTTTTCTGCAATTTTTACGCTTTTTTTCGCAAAATTTCTCTCCCTGTTATACTCATCTTTATCCTGCTGTTATTTTCTTTTAAAATATATTTTCCACGTTGCTTTTCATTTACTTTATTTTTTATTTCGTTATTTCACCATTTGGTTCTTTTTAGATGTTTATTAAATTTAATTTCTCCACAAATGTTCTCTGTTATTATCAATATTGTTTCTTTGAAAGCCGTTCATCTTTCTCCTGTGTGAGTCTTGTTTATCATTTTATAGTCTTTGAAATTCCTTTTTGTCTCTTTTTTCTCTGTTATTATTCTTTTTCAACGTTTATAATCTATGATTGGATTCTATTTTTGCGTCTATATTTGTTTTAACTTGCTGAATTTTCTGTTAAGTTTTGGCATTACTTCGAAAGGACCGTTGTATTGGGACAGAAAACTACTGTTTTATTTGCTAAACGATTTATTTTCTTTGCTTAATGAGGCCCGTGCAACTGGTGGAATTCATTTTCCTTTTCTTGCGTCTGTGTTTAAGAGGATAGGGCAACTTCAATTAAGTTTGTTCTTTCTTCGATAAGAATTTACCTATATGTTGTGACATTCGGAAATATCTCCACCGCGCAGCCCGACATTTTAAACATTAATTTAGTTCTTCCCTGTTATATATAGGAAAATATAGTCACTACTAACACAAATACAAATAAATTATTAAATTATTTTACACTATTCAATCGAAAAGTGTCAAAATAACTTGAAAGTTCGTTCCGCATTACGTCATTGCGTGGTTTGGACTCTTTGGTTTGGACGAATTTTGAATCAAAAGTCAGCATACCGTTAGTATGTGTATCGTGATCATCCATTATTATTTTATTTTCAAAAATAGAAGAAAAAAATGTCGATTTTTATCTGATTATAACGTTTCAAATTTGCAGAGTCACCTTCAAGAACTTAGTTTTATGTTTCTTTCTCTATCTGTAGGGAAGTGAGACTAAGATTTACTTCCATAACTTTGGTCTCTTACGTTGAGGACTGCTGATCTTTGTATTTGTTCTAGTTGGATGATAGTTGTTAATAGTTGGGTTTTCTTTACCCAGACAACTGCACCGTATGTTAGCATAGATCTAATGTAAGTCATGTAAGTCCATGTGATAACTCTTGGGGAGAGACCCAGGTGCGCCTCACAGCGGGCATTGTTCATAAACAGTGTTTGCTGTTGTGACTCCTTTGTCTAGGTATGAGTTCCATCTTAACTCGTCAAAGTTGAGAACTAGCCACTTTACTTATCCTTAGAAATCTTGAGGTCGTAAAATTAAAATTATATACCAAAGCGTTTCTGCAAATATCACAAAGATTTGATTAAATTTTCTTAAGTCATAACGAATTCGTATTTTGCATGATTTGTACAATTATTCTAGAGCGTAAAAGTGACACTTTGCATACGATAAATGTTCGCATAAATAATGTGTTTATTATAGTTTGATTGCAGATTAAATTATTTTGACATTACTTATCGTAAAGCAGTAGCGTAGTTGTGATTCTATTTGAGTTTGAAGACGCAAGAAAACTTATTATATTATATGTTTTAAATTTAAATATTAGTGAACATGTAAAATATATAAATTTAAAAACATTTTTTCATTTTTCCAGGCTCAAATGAAAGAGGTATCTAACTACTTATTTTTGAAAGGCATTTTTATCAAAAATAGTTTAAAAATACTTGAAACGCTGTAAACTTGTTCTGTAGAACTTAAGCTTGAACAGCATAAGATTCGATTTGAAACAGTTAACGAAGTTCCAAATTTTCCGAAGCAACAAAAAGATTAAGGCACTTTTCCACTTTGGAGATCTCGAAATTTATGCAAATAGATGTAGACAAAGTTTGGATTCGAACCTGATCCATCACCCGAGCACGTTAGTTACATCATGGTCTGCAGGAGACGTGAATTGATGACCAACGACTTCCGAAAGGGATAACGTAAGAGAATACTTAATTCTATGGGACCTAGGGGAATGAAAGAATTGCTGCACTGCGACCAGAGCCGGCACCTAAGCGGGCATTGCGGTAAAAAATTGAATTTTAGAATTATGGCAGTATCTGCAATTAACCTTTCATATATGTTACCAAAAAAATGTTAACAGTTCTTAGTAAGATTACAGTAACAAAAAATATCATTACTGAAATGGGACGTGATTGTTTAGATATTTTTAACCATTGTCTATGTAAATACAATATTTTAAATAAATATATGTGTTTACGGGAGAGATGATACGTTTTTCTACTAATTTATTTTTTATTCTTATATGGGTTGTGGAAAATTCCCAAGTAATAAAATGTTTTCAATTATTTATTGACCTATTTTTACATCTAATCAACCTTGATCTTAGATGACACTGAGTTTTTAGATTGTTCCTTATTATAATTGTGAAAGTACAGGTATTTGGATTTTGAGGAAAATTAAGGGATTTTTCCATCGCGTACTGATGACCCATTTAACACCGGCTTAAGGGATTTTTGTCGACATTAAATTGTAAGTATGATTACTCTAAATAGATTTTGAGTTATTAGTTAGTTGCTTTTTTTAGAAAGGCCCATCGACATTTGAAGTTTAGTAGTAATGAAGTGGATTCTTCGAGTTACTCGTTGAATCCTTTTTCTTAATATTATTGATCACCTATTGATTGTCGATTTTTTTTCGTTATTACTTGGTGCACAATAATTGTAATTATGTGAGTTTTTTTTTAAGAGGTGAAAATCGTTAAGGACATCCTTTGCTTGGGTCAATCATAATAGGATGGTGTGTAGACTCCTGGGAACGTTCAGATCCGCTCAGTATACCCACTAAAACACCTATGGCCTTCTTAAGTACCTGCTTCTGGTATTGCTGCAGGCGTTGCTTCGGGAGAGCGAAGTTTTAGTTGTTTTGGACCGTTACTTGTACATCTGGTGCTCTTTCATCCTTCTCTTTCGTTTCTATGATACGTTTTGCGAACTTGCTAACTCTATTTCAATTTTCTTTCTTTTCTAACATCTTGTTTAGTATATTATCTGGTGTTAATTTTCCCATACTGTTTTCTACTTCAGTTCTATCAGTCATCCATCTATCGCACTCGAAAAAGGTATGCTCGGGCGTGTCTTCGATTTCTTATTATATGCATTCTTCATTATATGCCACCTTGAATCTGCATCTGTATGACTGAAAGCATCCGTGCCCAGAGAATAATTGCGTAAGGTGATATGTCATTTCTCCATGCTTTCTTTTGAGCCATGAATCTAGAGTGGGTATAAGTCTTTTCGTCCACTGTCCGACGTTTGTTTCTGCCTCCCATTCCCTCTTGCCACTTTTGTATAGTTCTTTCAGTCGCTGTTCTTCTTTCTATTCCCTCTAGCATAGCGCACCTTTCTTCTACTGTAATTATGTGAGTGAATAATACTTACTGTTTATGACTCTTGGTGAGTTTATATATTTTTTTATTCATACTAGATACTTACTGGTTTACAAATGGGGTAATTAATTGTATAGTTTGGGGAACTTTAGTTAATTTTGTATTGAAACGATTTGTTTTTATTTTAAAGTTTTATCTTCAGGATTTCTCCACGAGGGCTTCACACATGAATTTAATCGTGGGACACAGTACACTGATTTACCAGAACACTGGTCTATATATTCATGGTTCATTGTTTTATTAGCCACCTGGCTTACTATTTCACTGGTTTTCTACCTCTTCTTATGTATCTAAAGTATTTTTAACTTAATTTATACTTTTGCTTACATAATGTTTTGGTGTGTTTTTCTTAATGATCTGTGAGTATTTGCCAAGTTCAATAAATTATTTAAAAATTTAGTTAATTAAGCATTTAGTGTTACGATCTGAGTATTGACCATAAATCCTTCGTGACTTAAGGGCTATGATCAACATTTAATTCTTTATATCAAAAAATTGGCATCGATCTCCGACAAACAGTTCTGGTGTAAGTAATTTTAAGGCTACAAATTGATTATCAATTTCCTGTTGAGACTTACTAATATGTGTAAATTTGCTGGACTAGTCTCTAAATTCATAGTTTTGATGCTATATATTTTTAATAGGCACGTATTAATTTCTTTAAAATCATTTTATTTGCATCGTGATCTTTACTAGACGTAACACCTTATTTCAAATCTTTCTGGGGTTCTACCTGACCTCAATTATCTTAATAGTTAAAATTTGTTAATAAAAGTTTTTTCTTTTGAGTTGTCTACCTTTTTACCTGGATTTCACTATTGTTTTTGGAATTTTTATAAGATTTATTTTTGTCAATGCCTACCTGGATTATTATTTATTATTTTCTATTCTACCATATTATCATGATGAATTATTGTTCTAAACTAATTGTAATGTTTTTGTAATTTGAATATATTATTCTATTGTATTCTTTAACAGTAAAATGATGTTTATTAAAAATAATTGTGCCACCTCTGGCCAAAACCAAGAAATGTTCACTATTTTCGTTTTGTTAATGACCCGCGCATTCTTTACTTTTTTTATGGTATGAATGCGGATGACAGCAGATCATAAGCCATTTTTCAGATGTCGTACGGCAAGAAGTGAATTATTTTCAGTCATTAAGGAACTTTACAGATATATCTCATTGGTTGTTATGTCACTTTGAACAACGTTCAATATTTAATATAAAAAAACTGGAATGTCTTAAAAATGTTTTCTGTAAAATTACAGCCAACTAATTTATTTTAATATTTTTTGTGGTTAAATTTCAGGTAGGTAATTTACTAATTTCTTTTACGAACAATATGAGGCGACTGAGGTTGTCTGGAATATAAATACCTTCTTAAATACTTTGTAAAAAGACAATTATATAGTATCTTCCTACGTACCTGCATGTAAATAGTTATGTATACATAACACTATAATAATTGTGATAAGTTAAAATGTAAATACAATACTGGAAAAACCTCCAAAAAACTTACAAATTAATTGGTGCCATGTGGAAAAGTTAACAAAAGTATTAAAATAGTGGGAAAAAGAGAAACTACAACATTAGTATCTATGTGAGAAATACGAGAATTTAACAAATAATATACAGCATTATAATAAAAAACGACACCAACCCTTAATATCAAAGGTACAATTGGTTAGAATAGGAACCAAAGTGTTTAGCTCGGAACCAAGTTAAGGTTGTTAGGGACTAACCAAAAGCTTTTGGTACAATACCCAAAACGACGAGAGTTATTATTAATAATGCTTGGAAAATCCACAAATTGAACAGTGGGCATCCAAGAAAAATAAGAGTTGGCCAAGAGGATCGATAGCTTAAGATACCGCTCGAAAAAAAGAAGTGGAGAAGTAATGTACACTTAAGAAGTGTAGGCTGAAGTTAAGCAATTATCCATAGTGAACTCATGGTGCTTGGAAATCCTGGGATGGAGCGGTACACGATAAGTCCTCCAAAGGTAAAGCAACGGGATAAGACTCCTAATGATAGGAGCAACTATATATATATGTCTGGGTGCAGGATCATTATTACAACTTAAACACTTGATGCAGATATAACTGTCACCTATAGTCTCGATGGTAATAATACGAATAGTAATAGATAACCTAATCAAAGAAAAGTGATTACAACTACTAAATCGATGAAATACCATACAAATTGCGTAGTAAATTAATCTACAAAATGGCGTGTGCATGCGCTTTAAGTCAGTCCTAAGTAAGTTCTTGAAAAAAAGAAAAAAGAAAAGAAAGAAAAAAAGAAAAAAGAAAAGAAAAACAAAAAGGAAAAAAAAGAAAAAAACAACTTACATGGGACTGACTTAAAGTGCATGCTCAGGACACACGCCATTTTAGAGATTTAATTTACTACGCCATTTATCGTTATCAACTACATTAAATCTGTAGGCTGGCTCACGAGCTAGGAGGTGTCTATCTTCTCAGGAAAATGCACAATGGGCCTAATGAGGCCTTAGTACCGTGGGGTAACCCACCCTCCACATGTTACAGATACAGAGAGAGAGGTACTAACAATTATAGTATTATGTATACATTATTATTTGTAACTGTTTCTTTTTAAATGTTTAGACCTCATGATGGCTTAATGCCTGTTAACAACACTAAATAATTTTATGTGGTACCGATTTTGAGATTTTCTTAATAAACCTCTTTGTTATAAAAGTGGACTGTAATTGTATATCGATGGCTTAATTCTAACAAGTCGTAACCCACAATTTTTACGAATTCACGTTTTTATGTTTACTTAATAAAAAAAAAATTAGCACTATCGGTCACTAAAACCTCTTGTTCCAAATACAATTATTTCTAGTTGATTCTCGCGATTACTAACATGGCCTAACCCGCACAATACTGTAGAATTTATTGTTAGAATTGTAGAATTAAGCCATCGATATTTTATTCTATAACGTAGGTATAACGTACAACGAACGATAAAAGGGAAACAGTAACGTTACCAAGAAATATAATTAAATTAACAAAATTATGTAAATCAAGGAATATAAAACTAAACAGAAAGTAATCACAGGAGCGGCAAAAACTCCAGGCTTGGTAACATAAGATTGTTTCTTTCAAGAATAGTTTATCAGAAACACTACTTACATAACAAGAAACATCATTTATTCCTCGGTAATTTAGATATATTTATCGAAAGAAATAAGACATTCCACAAGCTATTACATTGGCACCAGCTTTAGTCCTCATATAAATTTAATTACTTAAAAATAAAAGTCATATTTCGCACATTTGAATTGGACACAGCAAAAAAGCATATTTGCATAAATATACATTATCATACATAAAATTTAACAAACCATGAAATTAAGCAATAGGAACATCTGTTTAGTTATTAAGCAAACTATCCGTTACTTTATCTTATTTCGAGACGATTGGAGATACAATATTTCGAGTTTAAACAACCCATCGAATCATGGAAACAAATTCTGTCGTGTCCTTAAAATAATCTAACATCTTTCAGGTAGAAATCTACCGCTTTTGATTCAGTGCCTAAATAAACAAAAAACTCTCCTAACTGATTAATAAATATATCCGATCTGACAGCACGGCCTGTGGGGTGTCCCAGGGCGAGTATCGTTTTTCATTTTTTACCTGTTGACAGCTCCTAAAAAATTGTCGGCCCAAATGGTATTTCTGATAGTTTTTCGGACATAAGAAATGTATTTTTGTATTGGGTAGACGGAGAAAGCGAAAAATAATTTATCTGAAATATATAACGTACGGGAGGAATCTAAATTAATATAAATCGTTCAAAAAATATTTTTGCTCAGAATTGTATTAGTTACAGTATTAATAATTAATTTTTCTTGCCAGCAGATGAAATTAAACGAGAACAAAAAATCCATTAAATAATAATGATAAATATTTATTTATTTAGGGTGAGATTACAGAACGTCTGCAACTTTGCAGATCTGCAAATATGGCGGACTTACAAATGCAAGTATTCCAAAAAATATCTACAAATTTGCAATATTTATTGTAGTTTATTACCCCCAACAACACTAAACCCAAATTTGGAATACGAAAACTTGATACTTGCATGTGTAAGTCAGTCATATTTGCAGATTTTCAAAGTTGCCGCCATATTTGCAGATCTGCAAAGTTGCAGACGTTCTGTAATCTCACCCTTAGACTCTAGAATAGATTTGTTTACTTTCCGTACTTAGTAAGTAGTAGATAATTATAAGCTGAATTATAGGCTGAATATTAAAGATTGGTAAATGAAAATAACATAATAAATCTTATTGATGAACTAAGCCTATTTATTCTGAAAAAACTAAGAAACAAAACACGATATCAAATTGAAATATTCAGTAGTCAAGCTCTACAAGCTCTATAAGGAGATGAAGTCTATTGATTTTCAAAAAAATCTAAATTCAAATGGGGGGGGGGGGGGGTTAAAAGAGGTTGAAGAAATAAAAAAACAAATCAAAAACGAAATACTTGAAATATTTAGGAAAATCAAGCTCTATAGGAAGACAAAGCCTATTGATTCTGAAAAATCCGAAAAAAATGGGAGGGTTAAGGAGGAAAGAAATTTTAAAAAAAGCATAAATCAAAAATGAAAAATGATATCAACTTGAAATATTCAGGAAAATCAAGCTCTATAAGGAGATGAAGCCTATTGATTTTGAAAAATCTGAATAAAAATGGGGATTAAGGGTAGTTGAAATTAAACAAAAATCAGAAATGAAAAACCAGAAGCAATATCAATATTTTTAGTAAAAATCATGGAGTCTGTTAAACTGTGAAGAGTATAATATAGAATTCCAAGCATATATCTTCATTCTAGTTATTATTAGGTACTTACTGCTCAGTTAAATCAGTAAATAAATTAAATTAGTCTATCATAAAGAATTAAACATTTTCTCAACATTGGGGAACACAACATTGACAATTGATAAAAGGTTGCTATGGACACTAGATAGACGCAACCTGATTATACCAGTCCAGCTTGGGTTTAGACTACAACGTAGTAAACTAGATATCATCATAGATTTGGATAGCGAAATGTATGAATCATTTGCAATAAAGGGTAAATGTTTGGCCCTCTTTATTGACATTGGCCGAGCATTTAACAGCTGGAACAAGGCAACTGCCTCTTCTTCTATATAGGCACAAAAATCAGAAACCAGCCTTGAACCACATTAGCATCTAGAAACTCTACGTAATCAGCGTCACAGCATAAGTCACTAGTCATGTGAACGCTTATATTAAAATTATTGGTTTAAGATGCGTCAGCGTAAGTGACGATTATTATTCCCAATTGTTTAGCTTCCAGAGTAGGGATGCGCAAATTTTTTAAAACATCGATGCTGACATCAAAGGATACATCGAATGTAGACTATCAATACTCTAAAAAATCTGAAAGAAAATATCAATTTTTCTAAACATAGATGTTTTTCAAAAACATCGTTGAAGAGCAAAAAAAAAGTATTCAGACCATCAATTAAAACGTTAAGCTTACCAAACATCGAAAAAGAAATCATTGATGTTAAATAAAAAAATCGATGTTAACTAATAATATCGGATAAAAAAACTTTGATGTTAAAAAAATATCGATAATCGAAACCAAAAAATCGATGTTTTTTAAACATCAATACATCGTGCGCATCCATATTCCAGAGATTTACCAAATCTCACGAAAATAACTTGTTTCTACCGTTACCGCTTAACTAATCAGTTTAGCGTCATGATATTTTAATAAAAAACAGAAATGCAGGCTAATGTGAATTTACAAAGTTAGTTAATATTAGTTTTTAAAATGTAAACCAGCAGTGTTGTAAAAGGATTTACACTACTAAAGGTTGTTAAACGTAGCCAGAATGTTATTTTCACTAGCAGAATAAAACTCAGTTTGATACAGTACATAGAAATCGGAAAAAGATGTAAAACAAATGTGAAAGGTAAGCATTTCTGGCACACTCTTGTACTAGCGCTTCAAAGCTAAACGGAAGAACAGGAGCTGCTGTCATCACACCCACATCTAGTAGTATGTACAAACTTCCGTCACAATCTTTTTAGCCGAGCTGTTCGAACTGTACCAAGCATTAGTATTCACTAATTCCTCTCCCAAAAGGTTGTTGTTCTCATAGACTCTCTTAGCTCTATATTCGCCTTACAAACAACGCATCTTTATTAGCAAAATAAAAGAAAAACTATATTCAGCTCAGCTTAGAGCAAAAGACATCGTATTTTTTTGGATACCATCTCACATAGAAATAAGTGGGAACGAGCAAGCAGACAAACTGGCCAAAGAAGTTGTGTATAGTGAAAGTTCACAACTTGTTCAATTATTATTGAGTAGGTGATGTAAAATCATTTATTAAAGCAAAAGTGCTCAGTGCGTTAGAGTCTAAGTGGTCGTCTTGTTCTTCCAAACTTAATGGAATTAAAAACAATGTGAGAGCATGGTCATTACTCCCGCGAATACGTAGTGATCAAATTATACTTAGCAGGCTACGTTTGGGTCATACATGACTCAGTACAGTCATTTATTAGTTCTGAAATCGAACCAAAATGTAGTCACCGCGACATAAAACTGACTTGTAATAGCTATTTGTGTATTAATAGTATATAGTTTTATTTTGCCGAATTCAAATCTTACTACGTTAATTTGACAGACACGGCTAACTTGACTAGCAAACGAAAAAGTATGTTATGTGTATATTGTGTTGCCATGTTAAATATGAGTGTTAAAAACAGGGTAATTTATTTTTAATATTTTAATTATCATTTAAATATTAAGGAAAATGAGTTTGAGTATTAAATGTTCAACTAAAAGATTCAGATTAGTCTATATTTTCTTTTAAAATACCGATTAACTTTATAATAACAACCTTTCTAATGAAAATAGGCGTGTGCAAAAAGTAACTTTCCGCCTATATGCGGCAATAATGTTAAACTATGACATATCATGGAAAACGTCAACTTTCCAATTAGATTTGAATGTGCCAAAGCCTACTTTAGATAGTGATCGTAGAAAAAACATATTATTCGTACACTTTTTTTTCCACCTCAACGTATTGTATCAAACTTTCCTTTAGCTAATATTCTAGGCACTGCGTGTAATATTAATAGACTAAACACTTTTTTGAAATATACAGGGTAATTCATAACTATTGGGACATAGGCTAAGGGACCAAATATGGCGAAGGACCAAATATACATTAATCAAAGATTGCTGTGAAATAAGATACTGGACGTTAAAGTTGAATTTTTTTTTCGTTTTTGTTTTTTCTTTTTTTTTTGTTGGTCTTTTTCGGTTTTTTTCTGATAATGTCACTGTATATTTAGGAATTGTTATCAAAATCGGCACAGAGGAATATTATTTTAGGTATTATTTCACATTTTGTTACAAGGGGCGCCAAGTGAATGATTCCTGATGATGAAATTAAGTGGTAGCTTTTTTGACGAAACTTTTAGTCTTTTTGATTGGAAAATATGACGTACGTAATAAAGGTACTATTTTTCAGAAAAAACGCAATTGAACAGTTCAGATCTTAGAAGGGAATTTCAAAAAATATTATTTAATTTATGAAAAGTGTGCTTTGGACTGTCAAATAATTGTGTCTGGTAAATGTCATTTCTTGTCAGTAAATTATTTTTGCTGAGATTATAAAAAAAATTCAACTTTAACCCTTTATCTTTCCACAGCAATATTTTATTAAGATATATTTGGTCCTATTGCCATATTTTGGTCCAAATAACCTACCCTTAGCCTATGTACCAAAAGTTATGAAACACCCTGTATAAACATACTATGATATAATGTACTCCACCAATTAGTAACTTACAATTCACTAATAACCTTTGTGGTTGATGCGATATTTTCTTTGAATAAAAAAAAATGATAAAATGCTAAATACTAAATAAATATTGATTTTATTTGAAAATCTCATCCTAATTTCGCAAATGATTGAAAAAACAAGTAATCATATTTCATAACCTACTTAAAACGTTAACCAGTTCTGTAATATTTTTTTCACGGAACATAATTTCCAAATTTGCGAATATAATAACTTCCATATGTGAATAAACTTGATTTATAGCCCGACCCCGTCTGCAGCTTGTATGCGCTTTTCACCACCAACCACTATTTCCACCAGTTCACCATTCATAATAACTCAAGCCCCCGTTCCCAGTTCAGCGATTTTAAAATCCGAAACGTTGAATCCATGAAAGCTTTTTCTCCTGCGGTTTACATCCACGTTTCAAATGTCAAAAGTGTTACTTTTAAATTTATGACAGTTTTATGATAAAACTTTATTAGCCGGGATATAACAGGTGAGGATGGTAATGTTAAATCGCGTTTAGGGCTGTAAAGACGTTAGACGTTTAAAATTAGGTAATAACAGAACTGTAGACGTATAAGTTTTTATGATTTAATAAAAAGGTTCGTAGACGCCAACGATACGTTTTAATAACTTTCAACAAAACTCTATTTTGCCATGGAAATAATCGCCATATATGAAGCCAGTGTACAGGAAAATATTTGAAGAAGATGATTCAAGAATCAGGCAGATTTGCACTAGCTGCCATATTTCAGGATATAGCAGTCAATCAATTAAAAATATTCATTTCTGCTCGAAGGACCAAAAATAATTTGGTACGGATCGAAGGTCCTAGATTAGATTTAAAGTTGTTGTTATAACTAATACTGCAAGCTGGTTTTTTTGAATCTCTACATGGTCGAAAGACCTTTGAATAGTTTCCAAAGTGTTTTCGTAAGTAATACCATAAGATGATGCTCATGATTCTCTATTTTTAATTTATAATATCATAGAATAAACAATGTAAAATAAAAATTATTAACAATTTAAATGTTCATTAGAAAAATATTCCATTTTTTTATTACAATTTAAACATCAAATTGAAATGAAATTGGAACAACTTTATAGTAAATGCATAAACATTTTAATTGAATACAAAATTTATTTCATTTACAAAAAATGTTCAAATCTAACAATTGTTATTAACAATAATGTTTTTGTTTAAATATTGTGTTTCCTTGTAAATTATCCAAATTTCACTCAACAAAATTCTATTTCGTGAAATTTAGACGTATATATCTCATTTTTTGTGGTATTACTCTGTAACGGTTGGAACATTATTCGTTATTTCAACACATTCATCTCTACTCAAATGTCATTTGTCGTTTTCTTCTTCCTTCATTCGCCTTGTGTAAATCATTTTTGACTTGAATGTCAACGAATCAACTAGATTTCATTTCAAATTATCTTGGTCATCCGATGTACTAATTGATTTTTATCTATCGTATAATCCGTCTGATTTTATAAGGTAAGTTTTAATACTGATATATTGTTGAAAATATATATTTTGTACAATAATTTCTTAAATAAAATGTCAAATTTGAACATAACCTCAACAATGGGTAACACATGTCAGTTTTATATAAAATTATATATTATTTTGTTTGGAAGATATTATGCTTTACTATGTTTAAATATGTTAAATAAGATTTTTCCTTTTCATATTAATTTTAGTCTCTGTGAAATTATTCATTTAATAGTTTTAAACTGTTCATTTAATACTTAAAAGCATTTTATCTAAATCCTGTTTAAATTTCCTATTTCCTGTCATAACATTTCCCTTTCTTTTTAGCATGGCTATATCTAGACGGTTTACTTGAATTCCTCTCAAGAAGTTTTATGGTTTTTATATCTAGAAGTTTGTTTTGGTTTTGGTACAATCTGAAGACCGTGGTTTGGTTCTTCTATAGAAGATCTACACGTTTAGAGTTAAGTCAGAATACCAAATATCACGAGATCGTTCAAGTCGCAGAATTACGAATAAGGATACCGAATCTCTTTGAAGAGGTTTTGAATTCCTTTCAAGACAGTTTATTTGGATTTATATCTAGACGTTTATTTGGATTTATATCTAGACGGTTTATTTGGATTTATATCTAGATGTTTTGAATTCCTATCAAGAAGTTTTATGGTTTTTATACCTAAAAGTTTGGTACAATCTGAAGACCGTGGTTTGGTTCATCTATAGAAGATCTATACGTTCGAGTTTAAGTCAGAATACCAAATTTCATGATATCATTCAAGTTCCAGAATTAAGAATAAGGATACCGAATCCCTTTGAAGTTGCCTGAAGAAGACCATGCAAATAAACATTCTTTATATTACCTCGTTCTAAGAACAGATAAGTGCTTTTAAATAAATCATCTTAAATTTTAATTTAGTAAAGCTATGTTAATTAGAATTTGCTACTACCTTATCTAAAACTTGGTTTAAGTATAATTTTTTAGTGGTTAGTGATTTTCTTTATTTTTATCACTAATCTAAAGTCAAGTATAGTAAGTTTTAAATATAGTGGTGCCCAACTTCTTTTTCAAAGTTATTCGAGTTATTTAATAACCTAACCCACGCCCAAAATCAAATGAGCTTAAACACATTATAACAAATAGATAAAATACCAAGTATCACGTTACAATCCTTGAAAACCTCATTTAAAAAACACTGTTTATTTTAAAAAGTTATTGCGTTTTATAATAAATCTTACATTTAAAATCAATTTTTTTAAAAACCTCGTATACGACTCATAAAATCTGATGATTGTATATTAGTTTTAGACCATGTACAATGTTTTATGAAGAATAAATTTTTTTGATAAAACCAATAATACAAAAGTTTTACATGTGTATCCAACTTTTGTAGACACACTGTATATTCGGTATTAATATTAAAATTTAGTAATATACATATGTAGACACTAGTTGTCATACTAATTTTAGGAAAATTGACGATCGACATTAAAAATTTACATTTCAAAAACAAATACCTATGCATACTAAACATCCTTTGAACCAGGTCTCATCTTTTCCGTAGGCACAACATTTTCCATGCACGTGTTGACTAAATAACATTACAGTCCATAAAAAACTATCAAGCAGGCTTAAAAGGGCTCGAGCAAGCGAGTTTGGGGTGCCTCTTTACCTTAGGGAAGTTCTAAGAGCTGCCTCGGATGCACCCCCTGCAGGCAAATTCTCATCCCAGATTAACAATGTTATTGTCGACGGGACGAATCGAGAAAGAAATACGAGCCACGGACCTTTTAACGAATTTATTAAATTAGAAAAGGTATTCAAAATGTTAATTTATTCTTTTCATTTGGGGCCTTAATGCGATCTTATTGAGTTTGCATTTCATTTCGACGAATCGATTTGATGGCCTTCAGATTTAATGGATTTGCAAGTGCATTTGTAGATTTTTGAGTAGGTCTTTTGTCTTTGGGAATAATCGAAGAGTCTAATTGATTTTGATGTTGCCACTCAGGCGTCAATGAAAACCGTGTAACTAACATTTGAAGAGTTGCACAAGTGTCGATACATGTTAAAGATTGAAAACGATTGTTTTTTCCTAGATATACAGATATTGGGGATGGTATTTTTTCATTTAGATATATAAGATTTTATAACATTTCTCAAATCAAGAAAATGTTTTTGGATAATGGATTTATGTTACTCTGTACATTAAAAAATTTGTCATTATTAGATCTAATTACCTACCAATGGCAAAACCACATAAAAAACTTTATAATACCTTTAATATAAAATTGAAATTGTTTCAGACACTTTTAAAATAAAAAAAAAATATTTGTACCAATGACGAAAAACTACTAGACTACAAAGCTGTCGCATCGGCTGCCTTATTAGAAAGAACGAGACGCCTGCTAAATTGAGGGGATGGTTTGTGCGAGCTTGTTTATCTGTACGTGTACATCGGTGCCGTATTGTAAAATAAATGGTGTACTTTCCTGTAAATCACCTTCAGCTACAATAATTGTTGCAACCAGGAAAAGACCTTAAACAGATAATAATATCTGAAAATAAGAATGCAAATAAAATTCTTTTATGTAATTTTAATAGTTTTTTGTGCGTTTTAAAGTTTTATGTTAAGTCAATTCCGAATTATAACCATAAACAATCCTTGTAACAAGACTTTTTCCCATTCTCTCCCATAATAATTTGACTATGAGGATAACACCGTAAATGCTTGAAATTCGAGTTTTGTTAACAAAATTGGTCTAGTAGTTGTTCGTCGTTTTATATTTTAAAAATAAAGTTTTATAAAAAACTCACCTGCATTTAATGTTGTAAATTTTTTCCAGTATAACTAAAACTCTTCCAATCCTAAGAAGACCGAAATGGTCGTTTTCACAAAGAAAAGGATGAAAATGGAATTAAAACCTCCACTTCTAAACGCAAAACTAAACTTTGGAACACAGGTGAAGTATTTAGGTCTCACCTTTGACAGCAAGTTAACATGGAACTTGCATTTAGAAAACAGAGTCAAAAGAGCATACATTGCTTATGAACAATGCTGCCGAACCGTGGGTGTTCGCACCTGGGGTTTCTCCCCCAGAGTCGTCGCATAGACTTACACTGTTATCATAAGACCTATACTAACATACGGTGCAGTTGTCTGGGTACCGAAAACCTGAAAATTGGCAGCTATCCGTAAACTAGAATAAATTCAAAGAACAGCATGTCTCAACATAACAGGAGCCATGAAAACAACACCGACCAGAGCCATGGAAGTTATTCTTAGTCTCACAGATAGCAGACAAGCACTACTCACTCTGCACAGACCACCACGAATTTATTCAGGGTTAGTACTAGAATGTTACAAAGTTTTGGCCGAAGTATCCATCAACCAAATACGTTTTGGACCTGGCCCTTCTATTGGCCTGACAAAATCGGTAGTGAGAGACCTAATTAAAGAATATTCCCTTGTGAAATTCAAGGAAAGATGGGATGAAATAAGAAACTGCAGAGTTGCCAGGGAGCTCTTAAGTTATCTTGGCAACACTGCAGCAAACAAATAGTTGACTATGACTAAACAGAATCTGCGCCTAGTCTCAGGCATTCTGAGTGTCATTGCCAAGTACGAAAACATTTCCATATCATGGGGCTGTCAGAATCAGCACCCTACAGAGGGTGAGATCAAGAAGATGAGACATCGAGCATATCCTTTACAATTGCTCGACGCTCTCATTTATTAGAAGATTTGTGTTCGGCTAGAATTGGCTAACACCGGCCGATATAAGAGAAACACCTCATGGCGACGTTGTCAACTACATTAAATCTGTAGGCTGGCTCACGAGCTAGGAGGTGCCTATTATCTTAATAGGATGCACAATGGCCTAATGAGGCCTAAGTGCCGTGGGGTAACCCACCCTCCACACGTTACAGATACAGATAAGTCGTTGAGAATAAATAATTAATAATGATGTTCCAATCGTGGATCTAATTGTCAATCAAACGATGCACATGGAACTAACAATAGCAGAAAGTAATATTGGTTGCCTAAAATGTCAGCAGTGTTTAACCAAAAACCCATTTTTAGCAAATTTTAGTCAAAATTAGAAAAATGTTATATTATGTAACACTTTACGAAATGCCGTTTTATGTAACTCGTTTGATGTTGCGGGCCCTCGCTCTGCTCGTTCCGCAAATATTTACTCGTTAAATAAAATGAGGCATTTCGCAACTGGTTTCATAAATAGCTATTATAACTGTTTTTTTTTTTTTTGAAAATTAAGAAACTTATGAAAAAAGCATTAAGTAAGTACCTACATGAAAATTCAAACGATAGAAAAACTTCGGTTTTCAACCAATAAATATATTTTTGTTTCCATACTTTAAAATCAGAATTAATACCTAATATTTTTCTGTTAAAATTATAGTCATTTTCTCTTATTAAATGATGCAAATTATAAATTTTGGGAAGCGATATTTTATATGAAGCCTGTTAATAGTTATTGATTGTTTCCAACAACGAATTGATACCTCTTGATACATACCTTGGTACAGAAAGACAAAGTCGATTTTCGTTAAAGAAAATAATGTAATATTATAAAACAGTACAATAAAAGTATTACCATAAAGTGTACCCCTAATCCTCAAAAATGAGTCGTGTAGCATTATTATTACTATAATTTTATAAACAGATTATAAAACGATTAGCTCGCACCCACAGTTTACGAAATGAATGTGTCCGATGGGATAGCCCGTCCTTTAGTGACCATTAAAATTGGCTGCTAATGTAAGTGGTTTTTAGTTTATAAAGTAATATATAGAGTCCTTCGTACAATATAAATTAAGCCCTAAAATTTGGCTTCATTGAGTTATTGTGATTTGTCATACAGCATTACACACCACGTATATATCTTAATCAATTTAAGTAATCCACATCTTCAGTACCCCATATATGTCTTGTAAAAATGTTTTTTTTTGTTTGCCTCGCATACGCAGTTTACTCCCTACACCATCATTGAGCTGTCCGCCAAGTTTTACCTCATAAGGTCACACGATCTGACGTAAAACAAACATGTACGATGTACGTAATGTTAATGTGATATAACATGTATACGCAACGGGTATCTTTGTGCAACAGGATGGGGATTGCTCTGTAAATAAGGATATTACCATATAAAATGGATACAAAATTTATCCAGAGCAGGTTTTCAGCCATTAAACTGAATACATTAAACTTTCTGAACTTGGGTGGTTCTATTTTTAATTATTCCACTATTTAATCATTTTAAGGTACATAAAGGTATTATTGTTTAGAAGTTATAAAACGTGAGTCTGCCTTTTAAAGCGATAACATATTTTTATGAACAAGGATAATTTCCTGACCGTAATAGAATTTTACAAATAAATAAAAGTTTCTTGGTAATATCGGTCACAAGTTTTTATTTAAAGAGAACTACATTTGTATCGGAAAAACTTTTTTTCTATCTTTTGCAGTCAATAATTATAATAAAAAAAAAAGAAACTTTCAAAATCAATAGGCTTCTTCCTCTTATATAGAGCTTGAGTTTTCCTGAATATTTCGAGTTTTTTGTTTCTGAGTTAGCATTTTGTTCAATATTTCTTATTCAGATTTTTTTAGAATCAATTGTCTTTATCATCTTATAGAGCTTTATTTTTACTAAAAATTTCACGCTGTTTTCGTTTTTGAGTTAGGATTTTTTTTAATAGTTTAATTCCCTTACTCTCCCATTTTTATTCAGATTTTTTTTCAGAATCAATAGACTTCATCTTCTCGAGATTGATTTTTACTAAAAAAATCATGTTTTTTTTTGTTTTTTTCTTTTTATTTTAACGTTCCATTATTATTTAGAATTTCTGTTTTAAATCAGTAGGCTTTGTCTTCTTATGGAGTTTGATTTCTTGATAACTTTCATAATTTGAACGTAATCAAAAGATTAAATGCCATGGAATGATCACTTTCGTGGTAGAAAAGATAAGGCCAGATGTGTATAGTGAGAAGTACTACAACTAGAGCTTCCACTTTGATCAGGCGTGCCTGGTGTGACGAGGGGATGTCACATTCATATTTTTGCTTATTTTATAATGAGTGCAAATACCATTATTTCTCTTTCCAAACTTTTTATTCTATAGTAAGTACAGAGAGGGTACTCCAATAAGAGTTTCATGTTTTTTTATGCTGCTTTTGTATCGCATACTTTTTCATAATATCCTTTGTTTTGTTGAATTCTGCAGATTAGTACAATTGAAGGGCTTATTGTAATAACGTGATAACATTAATGCAATAACTTAATTTTTCGATTAATTGTGATATTTGTTGGAGAATTTCCATTTGTTTCAAGCTTTTGTAACCTTATTTTTTATCGTCGTGAAGTAAAAATGCCTTTATTTTAAAAAATGTGGCTGTCACGTTTTTACATTAAGCCCTTCAATTATAGTAACACATACTGGGACAACGTAGTTACATTGTTGAAAGTTATTTTGAAAATAGGTCTTCTGTAAGAGCCATATATCATGGAATTCGTGATTACTTTGGTGTAAAAAATCCTGCCTATTTATAATAAATGCACTCAGAAATTTCAAATTACAGACAAGATATCCAAACACTGAAACGTGAACGTCCAGGTCTCTCATTTGGTAATGTTTAGACTGTTCGTCAAACTGTGTTTCTAATACTACTGAACGTCGTTCACAACAGTTAACATACTGGCGCAGTTTACATCGCTGCACCGCTCGCCTGGTACACTGCCGTGAAAGTTGCCACTAATCGACACTCGATTTTGTTTTAATTTTAATATACCTATCTTGATACAACCAATCATGGAGCTAGTTACAGGCAGTTTCCTGAGGAAAAACAAATTATTTTGATTCTCAATTTCTGGCAAGTTATGTGGCGACATGCGTGGCTAGATATATTACTTCGCTATGTTTCTCTTTGTGCATTCTACTCGTATTGTTTAACCATAGCAGTGGACCCAAAGAAGGCAATGCATTAGGCAATCGCGGTTCCGTCACATCGCGTACTGTGCTAGTCTCGATCGCATCGCGATGATGCGACGGGACCTCGATTGCCTAAAGCTTTCTCTGTTCATTCATTAAGGATGGGTTTACGGAAACATTGGCGCGAACAAAATGCATGTAAAAATATCGACCCTGGATGTTTCAATTCATTTAAAAAGTAAATGATTTTGTGGGTTCTCAAATTAGTTGAGAATAGTTGAAAGTATAATCTAAGTTATGATACAATTTATATTCCGAAAATCAACTGAAAAAGTACTCAAATTAGTTATTGAAAATACAAATTTATTTATCACACTGATTATTTATTGTAGTCTATAATTTAAATGATCTTAATTAATTTTTAAATTCAACTATGTCATAACCTGTAACATATTTGTAGTATATTCTTTACAAATATTAATGCCAATGGATATGTAATAATTACATGAGTTTGATTTTGCCTTAAAATAATCGGATTTAATAAAAACTAGATTTTAGTAATATTTTAGTTCAACGGTATCGGCACCAGAGTTTAGTGAATTTTAGTGCCCTCTTCTTTAGTTACCTATACAGTTAAGGTAAACGCGCCAAATTAAATTTTAAATTAACAATCAGTGGTCTCTTATTATACAGCTAACGAATAAAGGCTCCAAATATCATCTAAAAAGGAGTAAGCTTTCATGTGGCATTTAAGTATAATTAATGCTTTGCTATTTAGGTATATCAACCCTTTTAAAATAGCTTTAATAATTAATGAATTAATAAATCAGTTTCTATTTCCTATAACTATCTTCTTTCTGAATTTTTAAATTTGGGATATGGAGTCGGTCCTGTATATGAAACGGATCCGTCGGCTGTTGGAAAATTGTTTTATAAATCTATGAATTACTTATCGAAGAGGAAAATGCGCCATGTAGTTAGAAATTCCATGAATATAAAAATGACAATGCGCGGGCGAGTATAATTTCAAAACTTTCAGATGGAATTTAAGTGTGTTGAGATTTTCGTATTTGGCCTAAATATATGATACCACAAAGAAAAAAAAATGATTTGGTTTCTGTCTAAATAATTTCTTTTGGTACAGAGAGTACCAAAAATATAATATTTTTGTTTAATTTTGATTAAAATTGGAATAAAAAAAATTAAGTAAATGTAAATTTCTGTTTTAAAATTTTCATTTAATTATTATTTAAAAACTAAATATAAAAATTTAAAGAAATGTTTTGTAATTTATGCTATAAGGTCAGACCTGAGCAAACTACTTTCAAAATTATTAATTTATAAAAAAGTAATTTAGATTTAATTAAATTATATTAGGACCGTGGGTCATGTAGCTTCCTCGTCTCGACCTTTTTAGATTTATTATGAATATGCTTCAATAATTGGTTAAAGTTTGGTCTTTTGTACTAGACTATGAAGTAGACCTCCGGCGTAGCTAGGATGTCTTAATTTTTCTTCTTTAAATGTAAGGAATTTGTCTTGATGTACCTTATTAGCACAATACATGTAGTGCAGTTTCCTCCTCGTCGTGACAGAATCGTAACATGGTCTTTTATGCCAGGTCGAAGTTATACATATGTTTGTTAAACCTTTAATGCCCTACTATATACTCTAGTATTTTTACTATTGTGGCTTAGTAAATGCTCGGTAGAATTCTGTGGCCTGTATATGTCCTGGCGAATTGTTCTATCGGTCCTGAGGGTTCTGGAGCAAAAAGAGCCTTCGAGGCTCCTTTTTGTGTTAGTATATCACTATTTTCATTGCTCTTATTATGTCCTCGATATACTGGTATTTAGGGCTTCAAAACAGTCCGCCATAAGCTTTAAGTGTATGAAAATGAGTGCTTTTTGTTCTTTGATAATAGTTTTTTCTATTTATCCTGTGTATTTTAAAAATTTTAAACTCTTTGTACTGGTCCCCATGTATTTTTTTAATGTTTTTAAATTTTGACTGCACCCGAAGATGGAAACAAAGTTTTCCGAAACATGTAATGCGGTGCTAACGATATTAAATCAAATTTATGACCGAATACACTAGGGAAATTTCTAAAAAAATGTATACCTAGTATATATTTATGAAGATAATAAAATAGTTTTTAACAAAATATGATAAATATCCAGTGATAAAAATAATAATATTACTTGTATATGTTTTTTACATACGTATGTCACTGCTACCTATAATTTTTTTTAACTATGTGTAACTTATTTTTGTAGTTCATAATTTAAATAATATATAATTTTTTTACCATGTATTCCTAGCTTATTTCTTATTTCCTAATTACGCTTCTCCCCCTCTCTATCTCTCTCAAATGTTGAAATGTTTATTTATTTTCAAACCTGTATAACAGATATATTTTAATCAATAATATTTTCTCAAAAACTTAACTACCATAAAATTTAATTCAGTTGGGATTGATTCTACAAACAAAATCTTCGAGCAGCAGCGCATCGCGTGCATTTCAGTAATAAAGCGAGAAAGAAACAACTCTCCGAACTAATTTACGTCTGTAAAACTACTCAGTCAGTTAAAGTACAAAAGGACATCAGCAGCAAATCCCCAAATCCAATAAAAATAATCCGAATGATTGGGAGGACTAATGGATAGAAGCCTTTTTTCATTTCTCTATCTTTCAGATCCGGGGTTTCGATTCCAGTTAAGCGACACGATAAATAGAACAGAAGAAGAGTATCGTTCTTGTCATTTTGTCCCGATAATGGACCGTAAGTGCTCCAATTGTCGTTCTGAGTTAAACACAAAAAGAACAAAATTTTTCTTATTCTTTCTGATTTCGGATTAGAGTCTTTTGAGTAGCTGCCAGTCAGCAAGAAAAGTTATCGTTTCTCTTTACTGTCACTTTCAATTAAATCTCATCCATACTGGGTCAATACCTGAATTTAAACAGTTAAATAAAGTATATATCTTGTGAAAAAACCAATCCAATAATTCAAAACATAGATGTTACATACTCCCACCTTGCAATTTTAAAACATTCTTAAAATTGCAGCTTGAGATACATATATTGTTAGGTATTTAGATTGAAGGATTGGTATTAATCGTAAGGTATCCCTCTTTGTCTTTTTAATAATAAAGGGAACTTTTATCATTTTTAATATATTTCCTGTTTAATATTAGAAAATTAAATCAGTAATAAATAAAAACATAAACCATTTTCACATTATCTTCTATTTTATGACGTATACTAAAACGAAAAGCCATTTCTTTCGTCTTAATAAGTATATCGCACTTTATTAAAATAACATTTTCTCATAGGAACCTTATACCCAACGTCATTAATTTTATTATTATTAACTAAACATTTTGCACAGTCTAGAGTAGAAACATATCTGAAACGAACGATGATAGTTAAACATTGCATTTCACGAAATTGAATGTGCTAATTGATTTTATATTTACCGAGAATGATTATTTATCTTTAGAAGACTTGTATATTTTCCCAAGAGGCGCTAAGTGTGATCTACAGTATTTCATTTTAAAATATTTGTTTAGAATTACGGTCCTTATCTCAACTTATTTGTTGTATAGAGGGTGTCCCACATTAAATTTATCAGGTCAGGGCTCATCCTAAGATGTCGGACGCTCGCGGCCTAGATGTGCCGCCCCTCTAGAGAAGTTTTCATATTTTAACTAAATCTTAATGTTGAAGTTATAAACTCATCTACCTGTATAAGAGTAAAAAGTAAAAGAGTTTTGTATACCATCTATATCTTTCACAATACTTCCATCCTCCTGTACCTGTAACTTAATAAATATATCTAGGCTTTTATGATATCATCATTAGAAATGTTGTGGTACTCTTACAGAAAGCAGAATATTGAACAGCACTTAGATAATAAGGTAAATCTTTCATTTACCGAAAAAATCGCGTGATCAAGAATTGCAAAATAGAAAGCATTCTTGAAGGGATTTGAAAATGGTTTATCACTGTCCTCGTAATGAAATAAACGTACCTTTTTCTTGAGCTTCGAAACGCGACATTCGAGACCAATACCTAAAACTCTAGCAAGTGATGTTTCTTAATCGTTAAATATTTTAAATTTATCGTCAGATCTTTTCGGAAACTAAATATTTTTAAAGATTATTTAAGCCTTCAATGCATTCCGCGATATTTAATTTAGGGTTTTCAAACATTTTACGCAATACATCAATTATTGATAATTGAACACAAAAATGTAAATGTTTCAAGACTTAATTATTGATTTAGCACCCATTTTTGTATCTCTGGCGGTATCTTTAATTAAGGCATTTCT